>CADDIJ020002851.1:0-90856 GCA_902809745.2 Tetradesmus lagerheimii
TACACGGAACATCTTTCCACGCACACCCTTGTCCCACAGCTTTGAAAGAGCCCATCAAGCCACACTGTTGGGAAAGCCTTATAGGTGTCAACAAACAGCACATAAGAATCCTTCCCCTCAGCTTTCCTCCCACCCAACACCTCACTGAGCACACTCTGGTGGTCAGCACAGCTGCGCTTGGGACGAAAGCCGTTCTGGCTCTCGTGCAGCAACGGCGTCCCTGCTGCTGTAGCAGCAGTTACACGCTGCTGCTGCTGCTGCTGCTGTTGCTGCTGACGTGCCTGCTGCTGCTGCTGCTGCTGCTGTTGCTGCTGCTGTTGCTGCTACTGCTGTTGCGCCTGCTGTTGCTGCTGCTGCCGTTGCTGTGTCGTGCCCTCCGCCACTGACTTGCCTTCTGCAAACTTGATGAGGCGCTGGTTGAGAACTCTGGTGTAAAATTTGTAAAGCACGCTAAGCAGGGTGATACCACGGTAGTTGGTGGGGTCTGTCAGGTCACCCTTCTTGGGCATGTTCACAACTGTACCTGGCACCTGGTGCACCTGCTCAAGCTGCCACATCAGATTGCAGTACTGCAGTAACATATCTGCGGCCGTGCTGCTTCCATACTTGAGTAGCTCATTGACAATGCCCTCCTCAGCCGGGTTGCCGGCCTTGCCAGTGCGCAGCCTCTGCAGGCAGTCGGAAACTTCGGCGGCAGTGATGGGCAGGTCCAGCGGGGTGGCAGGGAGTTAGCAGAGTCTTGCAAATACTGTTGCACATTGGCTGCAACACAAGACATGTGTGCAGCGTCAAACTGGGGGTTGGAGGAAGCAAATGCTGCATGGCTGCCAACGCGCTCATATTGACACTTGAAAGCATCAGCTTTCTCAGCTGGGGTAGATGCCACATGCCCAGATGGATGCTGCATGACGCTGTAAACTGCCTCGCTGACATGCTTAGGGGACAGACGACGCACAAGCTGCCACATGTCTTTCTCTCCAAGCAGGCTGTCATCATTCATGCGATTTGTGTATGCAGAAGTAATGGCATGCTGGCACTGCTCTTTGTACTGCTTCTCTGCTGCTTTGACCAGCTGTGTAGTAGCCTTCTGCTGCTGTTTGTAAGTAGCCCAATCTGCTACAAGCCCTGAGTTCTTGTAGCGCAGGTAAGCGTATGTACTTGTAGCAGCACCATCAGACTCACGCGGCTCCCTGCTTACACACTGCTGCAGGTGGGACTCCTGGTACGTGAAGAACAGGTGAGGCAGTTAAGAAGAAGAGGGGTCACCCAGTGTAGTACACGGTGTACACCACATGTAGCTGAGGCTGTGCGCTGCTGCATCTGCCAGTGGGATGCAGTGCATCTTGTGGTTGTGCGACAAAGCAGTGCTTGTGGCAGCTCAAATCAGTCCAACAAGGACAAGAAATTCGCAACCAACTGGTTGCGGTTGGTGCTGCTCAAACGGTGCCAGGCAGGGCTGCACATGACCTGTGCTGTCGCAAGCTGATGTCATGGCAGGAGTCACTTTTGCAGTGTTGGGTGTGCGCAGCTTCTGCTGCTGTGCCTGTGCTAGAAGCTATGCTTGACTTTCCGTGCTAGCTGCAGGCATGTCTAGCAGATCATTAGCTGCTGCTGATAAACAGCAGGTGTCAACATCCCTGTGTCAAGTGTTGATTCAAGGACAGTGCCTGATGCTGTGTTGTGGCTGCTTCTGACCTTTCAATGCTGCTGGCATGCTGCTGCAGCTGGGGTTCCTCCTTCAACAATACCGGTGAGGGATGCTGATTGCTATCGCAATGACCCTTCGTAATGGCGCCTTGCAATGGCAGCTCAGGACACATGCATTGCAAGATTGCAGTAGCTAGATGCGTGTAACGCCATGCATGATATGTACGTTGCCAGCAGTGCTGGTTGGCGAGTTGGCGAGTAGCGACACGCTACGCTGCTGCCAGCCTGATCAACAACAATCAAGCTGCTGCTGCTGCTGCTGCTCCTGCTGCACCAGGCTACATATAGATCCGCAAGGACCGCTGCAGCGGTGATGGGCCCTTTGGCATGTACAGGACCAGCCCATGGACCCCTCTGATGTAAGCCACTGCAGCTGTGCAACTGCTGCATGGCACTCACTGCCACAGGCTCAGCATACACGTATTTTGACTACATGGGCAGCAGCACCCCGTGCCGACGATGGGCTTTGGTTTGTCAGTAGTAAATATGGTCAGCTGTACACATGGCGCAGCTGGCTGTGAGCATGTGCTCACTGAGCAGCTGGCAGCTACTTGACTGTGCTGCAACTGTACACCGGATGCTGGGGGTGGGTGGCTCGACAATGTGCCCTGAAGGCACCCCTGCAGCAACTTGGTATGCCCTGCAGTGCAGAGTATCTCATGTCTCTGGATCGTGCGTATTGCACACCGTGCACCACTACACCTCTGTGCTGCAGTTGCCGCTATTCCATCAACTGAAGCGTGTTGGTTTTCCATGTGAAGCGGCCTGTGTGCATATGCCACTGCGTGCTCACTCGATTTTGCTGGCACACAAGTTGTTTCATCTGCATGATGCACGTGGCAGTTTGCCCCATGCCACTGTGATTTCCAGACATTTTGCCATCGTACATCTGCATCAGGTTCTACAAAGGTGTTGGCGCACGTGCGGCTCGTGCCACTTTAGCACCATCTTGGCGCCTGTCACAGGACATTCCGAACATATCCTTGTAAGTTTTATTTTTTCCCCGTCTATGCCGAGTTGCCGCATGCCATCTGTGCCATCTCTGCGGTGTATCATTGCATTTATTGCATGCCCTACTCATCCACTGGGCAGGAGTGGGAACTTCCCAAGCAGGAGCCAACGAGAAGCTCATTCTCTTGACATTTACATTGGTTTGTTTTCCCACTTCCTGAGGTTTGACCAACCGGCCTTCAACTTGGAGCGGATGCTGCTCTGCAGAGCAGCTGCGCTAGAGTGCCGGCCATATGATGATTGCATTACAGTACGTTGTTCCATTCCATTACCTGCTCCATCGTATTGTTCCGGCGATAGCTGCAGCACACGAGTTTTTGTCGACTTGTGCGTCTGATGACAATGAGATCCTTTATGATGTCTCCCCCCAAATCAGCCTCATGCTGGCTCCTGACTGGGGTTGCCACTCCTGTTTGAGTGGAGCATGTACTGTATTGTAATCGAGTGAGCTGGTAGCGTATATGATTTGCGGACCGACGTGGCGTGCATGGATTGGCTGTACCACAGGATGGCGTAGGACATGCATGCAACACCAACTTTTCGTGGTCCCTGCGCTGGCCATTGCAGCGCATGCTGCATATATGACATCCAAGGCTAGATCCCCTGTTCAACCGGCGGGCTGTTGTTTTGTAATGCACCTCGTGGTGGTGACTGAACCGGCATGTGCAAAGAGAAGCAGGCTAACAAGCAAGGCTGCGTCCTCCTCGTGCTGGTGCTGAGCTGTCCAGCAGATTTAACCACAACGCTGCTACTTGTTTTAATAATCAGGTATGTCCTTCGGAAGGACTGGCGGAGGATGGCAGGATTGCCAAGTAATTGATCAGGCTGATTCAGCCAGTACCTGGTGCTCAGTGCAGCCGCTGCTGCTGGCGGCCAGGACTGCTGCTGTTGCTGCCCGCGGTGCCCTGAGGACCAGAGCTGGGCCATCTATTGCGGCCAGCGGTAGCAGTAGATGGTAATGATAATCAGCGGGCAGCTTGCAGCTGCTGAAGACATGCTTGCATCAAGAGCCTGCACCGAGAATATGCGACAACCACGCCTCAGATCTCATTGTAGTGTTGACAAGGTAGTAATACACCGATGGTCAAACATTGCCCACATGTTTTCTCCTCTGCAGGCGACCAGCCGTGGCCACGTGCAGCTCTGCAGTGAGCGGCCGCGGTCGTAACCATCAAGAGCCTGCACCGAAAATATGTGACAGCCACGCCTCAGATCTCATTGTAGTGTTGAAAAGATAGTAATACACCGTAAGTCATAAATTGCCCACAAGTTCCCTCCTCTGCAGGCGACCAGCAGTGGCCACCTGCAGCGCTGCTAGCAGTTATAACTCAGTGCTGATTAGACGCTTTGTGGACGCTCACTGGATGCCCTGTGGATGCACCTTTGCGATAGTGTTTGACTAGAGCTCCACAAGTCATGAGAGGACTTAGGACCACACCGAGTTTTGACGCACAGCCAGCTAGGGCACACCGCAAGTAAACCCATGTTACTCATGAGTCAGCCAGTACCTGGTGCTCGAGCGAACAAACCAACATGCCGCAGCAACCTAACGCAACTCCAGGTGCGCCACCAGTGCCCCCACCATGTCACTCTTCTCAACTGCTGCTGCACAGTCACCACCCAGCCCAGCCAGCAGCGCCTTCAGCTGACGCACACTGAGGGCTGACGCAGCAGCAGCACTGGACGGCAGCTCAAGGCCAGCAGCAGCAGCACATGTACTGTTTCTGCCGCCCATGCTGCTAGCTGGCCCACTGCTGCTTATGGTGTTGCTTGCGCCCTGGCTGCCAGTAGCACTGCTGCTTCTCATGCTGCTGCTCCCATTTCCTGCTCCCGAAGCCTCACTGCCACTACCGCTGCTGCTGGTTCTGCTCTTCCTGCTGCTGCTGCTGCTGCTGCCAATGGCGGCAGCTGCACTGCCAGCGCCACCAGCACTGCTGCTGCCTCTCTCATCGCCCGCCTTGCGCTGCTTGCCTCCCCTGAGCCTCTTGCACACCTGCCTGTGCCCTGCCTTCCAGTACGCTGTGTTGCACTCAGCACTGCACAGCCGCACAGCCCTGCAGCCGCTGCACACTGTGCTCTTGCCAGCCACCAGCTCCCGCTCTGACAGCTTGGTGTAGTTGGTGCAGGCAGCGTTGGCGCAGCACTGCGCTGCAGCCTCAACCGACACCAGCTGCGTGCACACCCCAGCAGCCGCTGCTGCACAGCAGCAGCCGGGAAGCAAGGTAGCGCCTCAAAAACGTTAGAGCGAGCCTCATCCTGCCTGCGACTTGTACTGTGGGTGCTGTTTGCCCTGAATCACCTTTTACCCAGGCGCCATTGTGTCAGCCAGCAGCTGCTGACGCAGCTCTGTGATGTGCCGCAACTCGGGTGCACTGCTGCTGCTGCTGCTGCTGCTGCTGCCGCTGACAGATGCGCTGCTGCTGCCTGCTGCTGTGCTGCCGGTTGCTGCACTGCTTGCTGCCATTGGCCGAGCCAGTAGCTGCAGTGCTAGCATCATCAAGCAGGGGTCCTAGTGCTGCCAGGTAGCAAGTCAGCAGCTCCGCTGTGCACCTAATGTCCCCTCGCTGCGCTGATTCTGACTCAGACACATGAAGACTTGTACTGGGACCGGATGTGGCTGCCTCTGCCTGCTCGTGCAGCTGCATGCATGAGCAGCCACTGGCTGCATATGACATGCAGCGCCCTGCCTATAAGCAGCTTCAGGGAGGTGTCATGTGCCATCACAGCAGCAGTGCTGCTGCTGCTGCTGCTGGTGCTGTTGCGGTCAAACTGAACGTGTCCGGGGGGCGCTACACCTAGCAGCCGCGTAAGCAGGAGTCCTGCCACTGGCAAGCGCTATACCTATCAGCCACGTAAGCAGGAGTCTTGCCACTGGCAACAAACGCAGTAGCAGCGCATTGCGCGCATCACCAGGGATTAGCTGGCCTTCGAAAAGGCTGCACATGCCAGGGCACAGCGGGGACGTGCCACCACTGCCAGCACACTTGCGATATGTAAGCTGCACTGCTGCATAGCTTAGCTAGCACTTTTGAGGCAGGACAGCAGCAGCCCAAGCGGCCAGCTGACAGCTTGCTGCAGTGCCACGGTGTCCCTACTGCTTGCACAGGACCTAGCAACTGCTGCTGCTGCTGGTGATGGAGTTGCCCGCTGCAGCTGATGCATTGCTTCCACTGTTTTGCTTACAACGGCGCACAAAGTTTCTGGTAGCTGGCATGTTGCTGGCAACTCTGCTGCCATGCTCACCACGTACTTCTGCTGTTACTGCTGCGCTCTGCCGCCTGCCACAGATCACATATCACCTTGCTGCCGCCTGCAAACCACACAACACACCAGTGCGCAACACGTTGGACGCCTATGATGTGAGTCGCACCAGCTGACTGATCAGCATGATGTTCGCCATTGCCATGGCTGTTGCAGCACTAGCAGGGGCAGCAATTCAACCGATGGTGGTGAGCTTTGTGCGTACAGTGGGGGAACGCTTCACAGTCAGCTGGCAGAACTGTTCTCCTGCCAGGCTGCATTACGCATTTCAAATGATCAGAGTCTGCCGCAACACATACCAGGCCAGCGATGTGCAGCGTTTTGCGCCACTGTGTATATGTGTGTAGGCTCATCCAAAAACGGTTGCAGACTTTGTGAGAATGCACTGGCCGAGCAGCAGCGACCCAGTCTCACGAAGCACCTGTCTGCTGGCCTGGGTCACCAGCCGACAGCGGGCCGCACTGCAGTCCGGAGACCTGTGTACTGCCCACAGAGTAGTGCAGAGGCTGAAAATTAGCACAGACGCTGGGATACACTCAAATAATCTACTGTAAAAGCTGCAGCTTGGTTGCTCCAGATTGCTTCACTCAGGCACAGCAGAGGTACCGGACAGCTGTCTGCTACATTCAAACCGGCGTGTTACGACTGGCCCGTTTATGTCCTGCACCGGCCATAACCCATTGAATTGAAGCGCGAAAAAACAAGACAGCACTTGCTGGGCGAGCCTCTCACAGCGAGCATGTCACCAGCTGTCGGCAACAGTGATGGAAGGTGTGACGCACACCGGCGTGCGTTGGACCCCTTGCGCCACCAGAAGCTTGATTCTGTGACAGATGCAGCTTCAAGCCCAGTTTGACGCAACTGCTGGACAACAGCACGCAGGACTGCTGGCAGGTCAGCAGACAACAGCTGTGGAGAAGCCCTAGCGTGAACTATGGCCACCACTGTCGAAGCACCGCCAAAGCAGGCAAGAACGAAGTAAACCATAGACATGACCGTGTTCAGTATTGCCTGCCGCTCTGCATCCGCGCAGCTGCAACACAGCAGCGTACACCAGGGACAGCAGCACTTGCTGAGCACCAGCAGCAGCTGCGCACTGCATGGACAGGCAGAGCACAAAGCCAGCACTTTTCATGCGCCCTGAATCCACCAAATCAACCCCACTCTTTATATACCAACACCAGACCTGCCACACAACATAATCTGGAGTTCATTCAGCATCATAAATTCACCATTTATGGTGTTTATGCCTAGCAAAGCAGTCCTTTTCAGGGCGGGCTATGCTGGGTGGGTCTTTGCTGAGGTTTTGGATCTGGCAGGTGTTCTGCCACTGGGGTGAGTTATGCTGGGCTTGCCGCAGGGCACTTTATGTTCCTGTTTTGTCGCTTCGCGACAAACAGTCTGCCGCTTTGCGGCAGTGGTAGAAGTTGCAATGGCTACCTCTGAAGCGTTGGTAGCCAGACTTCAGACTTTGGAGAACGAGTTTGCACGTATGAACACTCAAGCGGCCGGGGCTTCTTCGTCGCGAGCGCCCGAGCCTTCTGTGGCCGTTCCTGCTGCTAGCACTAACGTGCGTCTGCCCTCGGCAGTTGGTGACGTCCCACATGTAGCTGAGAATCCGGTTCCGCGCGCAGCACACCTTCCTAAGACACCTGTACTGTTCGATATGCGCATTGATCGGGGCTACTTAGCTGTCAGCCAGGGCGGTAGCCCCGCCATGCTCCACGAGTACCGCTGGTCAGCGAGCGCCTTTAGCTATTTTAAGGACACAGTCGTAGAGATGGAGCGCATCATCCCAGCTCTACATGACGAGGCGCAGCGCAGGGCTTTTTCGGTGCTGCTGGCACAGTTCAAGGGCGTGCTGGCGCTCATGGAGCAGCGGCTGGACTACCTTAAAGCCTTCGGCGAGCACAAATTCCGCGAGCCGGGGCTGGTGGCAGCAGTGGAGAACGCTATTGCTGGCAAGTCTGACCTGCCTGTTACATCCAGCACTGTGCTGGATGCTGTGGCCAGCTTCAGGGACAAGAAGGTCACCACCGCTATCAAGCAGGGTGCCTCCCGGGACTACACAGCAGAGCAGCAGGGGCGCGGCAGCGGCCGTGGTCGGCGAGACCGGACTGGCCAGCAGCAGCAGCAGCAGCAGGGCGGCAGGCACCCCTACAACACCCGCCAGCAGGCTGCGGACGGCGCGGCCGGTGAGCGTTAGGTGTCATGTGGAGGAGATTGCAGGGTTTGGCAGGGCGGTGGGAAGCTTTGGGTGCAGATCCTGAGCTTGTGCAGGCACTGCGGCTTGGGGTTGTCCCACAGTTTGAACAGCCACCGCAGCCTTACGACTATGGCGGGCTCTGGTTGGAGGGTGAGCAGCTGCAGGCGTGGGAGGCATTGCGTGATCATTACATGAGCATTGAGGCCATCAAAGCGGTTGATTCTCTCGAGTGGTGCAACTTTGCGTTTCTTGTGCCTAAGCATTCAGGTGGCTACAGGCTGGCAGTTGACTGCCGGCCCTGTAACTCCTGTGGCCCAGAGTATCCTAATGCTTACGACCATTTGTACACCCTGCGCGAGGCTATCAAGCCTCACGACAGCATGAGTGCGTTTGATTTGGCAGATGGCTACTTTCACATGTTTCATTCACCCTGAGTATCAGAAGTATTTTGGGTTCCAGGCGCAGGGTGTGTGCTATCAGATGGTGGCGCTGCCTTTCGGATGGAGTGGGTCACCTGCATGGTTCATGCGGCTCAGCAGGCAGATTGGCACTTGGCTGGCAGATCCCCCTGCAATTACTGCAGAGGGCGGTGAGGTCAGCAGCGCACCTATTCGCAGTCGCATTTTTCTTGACGACTTTCTGCTGCTGTTTGCTCCAGGAGCCGATGGCCCCGGCGGCGTGGCGTATGCAAAAGCGCTGCTGTCACATCTGGGCCTGAAAGCTAATGAAAAGAAATCTTCCTGGGAGCTAGAAACTCGTAAGCTGCATTTGGGTCTGTGGGTGGACACTGCCAGCGGCGTCTTTTTGATTCCAGATGACAGGATTGTGAAGATCAAGACATGTGCCAAGGCGGTGCTGTCTGAGGTCAGCAGGTCGGAACGTTGGGTGCCAGCCAGGTTGGTGGCTCGCTTGGCTGGCCTGTCTGTGTGTGTGTCTCTGGCTTTTAGCGGTGCCAAGTTTTTTGCGCGTGAGCTTTATGCTGCTCTGAAGGGCAAGGGCAGCTGGGCTGCCAAGGTGAAGCTCAGTAACCAGGCAGCGCGCGATGTGAAGGTGCTGGCTGCGTTCCCGCGGCGCTGGAATGGCAGCTGCATTTGGCCGCCAGCAGTTTCGCGTGTGGTGATTACAGATGCATCTGATGAAGGCTGGGTGCGCTGATCCATGCAGGCTCCAGCGTCCTGCAGCAGCAGGGGCGCTGGGCACCTGGCATGCGGCGCAAGCACATCATGGTTCGAGAGCTGGCTGCAGTTCATATCGCGCTGCGAGCGGCGCGTCCTGTGCTGCAGCAGCAGGTTGTGGAGTGTGTGATTGATAACTCTGCTGCATACTATGGCATCAAGCATTGGGCGTCTGGGAGCATTGACCTCATGCGTGTTCTGCGCAAGATCTTTTGGCTTTGTGACAGGCAGCGCATCACGCTGCTGCCCAGGCTGGTCAAGTCTGAGGCCAATCCAGCAGACTCTCTGTCGCGCTTCAAGTGTGATGCAGAATGGCCGTTGGATCAACGCGTGTTCAGGCAGCTAGAGGCTTGGTATGGCCCCCACAGCGTCGATTTGTTTGCAGCAGCTGGCAATGCTAAGCTGCCCAGGTTCTACAGCATGTTGGGCGGCGAGGGGGCAGCAGGGGCTAATGCTTTGCTGCAGGATTGGGAGGGGGAAAATGCTTACTGTGCACCCCATGGGCTCTCATTGGTCGGGTGCTGAAAAAGCTGCACAGCACATCTCATGTGGCGTGTACCTTGCTCGTGCCTGACTTCCCATCCTCTGCATGGTACCCTGTGCTGCTGTCCCGTGCCAAGTCTGTGCGATGCCTGCTGCTGGGTGCAATGTTCAGGCGCGGGCCCCGAGGTTTGATCCGTGCTAAATGGCCGCTGCTGGCGGTGCGCCTGGAGGGCTAGCAAGCAGCAGTTTGTCCAGCGCTCAGGTGTTAGACTTGCTGGCGGAGCGGGCTAGGCCGAGGCGTGCAGCAGCGGCAGCAGCAGCAGCAGTTAAGTATGACTGCGAGGTGGATGCTGAGGGCAGTCCCTGGCTGCAGTTGTGTGAGTGGGCAGTTAGCCGGTTGTATCCAGCAGCGAGCAGCAGCGAACGCGGCGTGTTGTGCAGCGCACTGTGTCATGCGTTCGCCGACGGCACTGCCTCTCAGTGCATGTCAACTTTCCGCTTGTTTGCTGAGTTCTGCTGTGATCATGATCCTGAACTGCCGTGCCTGCCCGCGACGCGCGAGGCGGTACATCTGTTTGCGGCGCATCAGGCGCAGACTGGTTCTGTTGCGGCCAGTTCTCTGGCTTGCGGTGTGTCTGCCATCAATGGTGTGCATAACCTACTGGGCTTGAGTGTGCCTGTGGTGGCGGATGCGCAGCATCGTTTGTTCATGAGCGGTTTAGGCCGCATCCTTGTGCCGGGGGCTCCTGCAGTGGAGCGTCAGCCTTTGCTTGCCAGCATGCTGGAGCGTGCGTTGACGGCCGTGCAGCCGCTGCACAGCAGTGGCGGTTCTGCTACAGCGCATGTTTTACAGCTGCCGGTAGTGACAGTGCGTTTGGGCATGCTGACAGGGCTGCGGGGCACTTCGTTGGCGCGTTTGACTGTTGGTGATTTGCAGGTCAGCAGCGGTCGCGTGCTGCTGCATGCAAGGGTGTTGAAGCAGCGTTTGCAGCCGCGCGCCTTTGCAGATTGGGTGATCCCTCTACACCTGGGTTCTGAGCGAGGCCCGAATGGAGGTGACTTTTGGCGCCGCGTGTTTCGGTTGCTGTTTGAACACTGTGCAGCGCGCCGTACTTGGGCTGCTGACCGCCCTCTGCTGGCCCCTTTGGGGTCTTCTCGGCGTCAGCTCAGTGAGGCTTTTGTGGATGAGCAGGTTGTCAGCTTTGTGCAGCGCTATAGCGGCGGTGTGCCTGTTGCTGGCTTTTCGTCTCACTCCCTGCGCATTGGGGCTGTGTCGGCCATGATGGCTGCAGGTGTGTCGCGCGAGACCATTCGTGTTTGGCTGAAGTGGAAATCAGCGGGCATGATCGATTTGTATGCTCGTGTTGTGCAGGGTGACGCTGTTGTGCGTGCTTTGTACTCGTGGATGGTGACAGCAGGTGCGACAATTACTCTGTACGTGTGACTCGTTCTCTGTATAGAGTGGTTGCGTAACTGTTACTGCTGCAGCGCAGCATAAATTCACCATTTATGGTGTTTATGCCTAGCAAAGCAGTCCTTTTCAGGGCGGGCTATGCTGGGTGGGTCTTTGCTGAGGTTTTGGATCTGGCAGGTGTTCTGCCACTGGGGTGATTTATGCTGGGCTTGCCGCAGGGCACTTTATGTTCCTGTTTTGTCGCTTCGCGACACCCGCCCTTCCCACCCGTTCCTGTTTTGTCTTGTTGTGGCCTGAGGCCTTCGGTTTTCCTTGCTGGATTGGTCCAGCTGCGAGGCGTCTACCAATGTAACAAATGTAACTGTTACTGCTGCAGCGCAGCATAAAGCATGTATGATTGGTGCTGTACCTGGTAGCAATGCCCCATGCAGCAAGCTGATGGCAGGCAAGCAATGTGCTATGTATCGTGTCATGCGCATGCCATCTCCAGCAGCTAGCAGTCATGCCGCCTGAAACTAAGTCATTCGTAGCAGCTGACTGGTTTTCAGCGGGCTAGCATGCTTTGCGCTAAGCGCCATAACATGCATATACGTGCACTGGCCGTGCTGGCTCCTTCATGCTCCCCTTTTGACACACACCAAGTTCCCTCTGCTGCCTGGTGTTTGTGTTACAGGCTGGGTGCCACGCGCCTAAACGTGTATGCTGGTCTCGCTGGCTTCTTCATGCTGCGCGATTCCTTCCCTGGCAACAAACCTGAGCTGCCATGCATCCCCTTCCCCCCGCCAGGCAAAGGGCCTGACAGTGAAGTGAGGGAGCTCCTGCTTGCGCGCATTTGATATCGCCAACAAGCTGTACTATCCAAAGAAAGAAGGGGTGGATGCAGAGGATGTCTTGCCAAAAGGACCGGTGCCGCCGACATGGGTGCCAGGTGCGCGGTGACCTTATATTGCGGCTGATGGACGGCAACATGGTACGGTTCAGTGGCCCACGCGGTTGAAAAGGCGCTTGAGTTGCCAGTTGACTGAGCTGCCCTGTGTGACTCACGGACATTCCTGCAGCTTGCCGCTGTGATCACTTACGGTCATCACGTCTGCTGCTGCAGAGTTTGAAGTCAAGACGTCAAATGATAAGGACGCAACAATGATGATGGTCAACGGCCGTGTGTCGCCCCGCCACGTAAGCAGCCAATGCTTCATGCCACGGGTGCTATCCTGCATCATCCCAGAGCACGATCATCCTGCCAGACATGATGTGTTGGCCCCATAGATATAAAAGAGCATCTCTTGCACCTGGGAACACCTGTTCCACATATCTGCAGTGCTTGTTGATAACATCAGGCTTCTTAGAAGCTTCTTTGCTGACGGCAACTGTCACCAACATACTATCACTCTGCCTGTTGCAAAATGTGGTGCGTGAGCCGTACCGGCTGCGCATCCTCAACGGCTGCAACGCAAAGGCGCTCATCATCTACTTCAGGTGGGTTGTGTCCAATTGCCTGCTGCCGTTCTATGTTATCGGCAATGAAGGAGGCTTCTTGCCGTCTGTTGTTGGGCCTGTCAGCGAGGTGCTGCTGGGACCTGCTGAGAGATATGACCTCGTCTTTGATTTCAGCTCTTTGACAGCAGGTGCGGCACACTCTACGATGCTCAACGCAGCAGAAACGTCTTGCCAAGAGACTTGGCAGGTCCTTACCTGCACCTCATGAACAGCACTGAGCTATACGCATAGAAAACGCAAACTGATGCTCTAGTCGACATGCCAAGTAGGTCTCAGCACCCCCGGCTTGCAAGTATAGTGTGATATATAACTGCAATTGTCTCGCACCTTCCCCTCTTAGCAGATTCCTCACTGGTTTGGTCGAGTTGCAGGCACAACAGTGTACATGCTGAACAAGGGCCCTGGAGGCCCCTACGACGGCAGCAACGCAGGAGATGGCCTCACAGTGCACACGGCACAGGTGGGTGGCATGCGGCCACATGTTGGTGTTCAACCACCACAGTGCACAAGCCTCATATGATGCCACACAGTGTTCTGTGCAGCCCTTGCATGTAACAGCGTACAGGTTGCTTTGGTTCAGCATAGTCGCACCAGATGCACAGCCGCTTCAGTGTCGCGCTTGGCAAACCTGTGCCTACAAAGCACGGCGAAGAGGCACAAGGTGAGGCACGGCAGCTCTTGCTCACCTGCCTGCGGGTGGTGTTGTCCTGACAGCCAGTGCTGTCCACCCGCCGTATGCCAAGCTTGGGTTGTCTGCTGCTGCTACTGTTGCTTGGCCTGCTGCATAACAGGTGATGAGGTTTGACGTCCTGCCAACACCTCAAGTCAACAAGCCATTTAACGCTGCCAAGCGTTCTGCCCTGACCGCTGCTCTGCCGGCTGACTACAAGGCAACAGTTTCCCCTCTGCCAGCCCCTGTTACCAAGCGCCAGGTGTGTACACACCACATGTGGTGCCATACTTATGTGTGGGGAGACAGCACGAATGTGGGCACTGTCCTTTAGGCACTTAGGCTGCTGCTAGTCGGTGCTGTGCACAGCATGCACTAACTTGCACAATGTGCTGCAACAGCTGTAGTCAGTTCAACTCGTTGCTTACCTTGTGAGTCATTCACATGCTTTTTGCTTTCCTTCCGCTTGCTTGGCACGTAAGATGCAGTCCTTTTTAGTAGCCGTGCTTCTTGCAAGTGACAGCGTAACTGCATGCGTCTGCTCATCAACCTTAGATGTGCGTGCATGCGCTGCGTGCTGTGCAGATGGCTCTTGTTGAGGAGTTTGAGAATGACCACCCTGTGGCACAGTACCTGGGGACCATTGACGCCAGCAATGCCAACGCACAGAGGGGCCTGGAGCAGCACTGGGCGGCCCCGGTGAGCGTGCCCCTATATTTGATGATACGAATGTCTGTGTGGATATGCGTTGAGACATCTTCTGCAGATCCCTGTTAGGCTGCAGGCCGTGCAGTAACTGGTGCTGCTATAAGAGCTGCATCCTCTCAGGTCTGACACGCATTCCTGCAGTGCACAGTAACAAAATGTATGAGGTCGTACGTGTGCAAACTGCAGCGAGTTATTTGACAGGGTGTGGCTGCTGTTGCAGGTGGCGTTTGTGTCTGGTGTCAACGCAACAGAGGAGTGGACCATTGTCAACCTCACCCCAGATGCCCACCCCATACATGTGCATGAGGTGCTGTTCGAGGTAAGGCGCAGACCATCATACTGTTGATCAGCAAGTGTTATGTTACACACACTGTAACACAATCCTTAGGTGGAAATGCTGCCCCGCCACGTTGCAGCACACCACTCACAGAAGTGCACCTCGCAAGCCTTGTGTGCAGGGCAAGCGTACAAAATGCACCTGGGTGCTCGTGTCCCATGGCAGTCAACATACACATTGATACTGCATGTGCTGTTGCTTCTTTGAGCAAGGACAGCAAGTTGACTGCGGTACGCCGCTGCAGTACACGGACACGTGACTCATGTCACCCTCATGCCGTACTCATATGTGCAGGTTGTCAAGTACGAGAAGGTTGACATTGATAACGAAGGCCGTTTCAAATTCACGGGACAGCTGGGCCTGCCCCCAAGCGTCCTGCAAGGCCAGATCATTGCTGCTCCTTGCGACGCTGGCGTGTGCCGTGTGCGCAAGGACACCACACTGATGCCGCCTGGCTACGCTACAACGATTCGGATGAGGGCGGCAAGCAGGCCTGGACTGTTTGTGTGGCGCTGGTGAGCACCATGCTGCTCCATGTGCATAATCGTAGTCATAACCAAACTTTGACCGTAGACGTTTGTGACCTCTGGCCAGACATCCAATCAGTAAGAGGCACCTTGGCTGCAGCACCGTACCGAGATGCATGTTCACATGACCTGCAAAAATGCAGCCAGCTGGCACCACCCAACAGCCCTCGCGTGCCGTACGGCTTTTCTGCTTGCCAAGCCAAAGCCAATGGCCCATTGGTAGGCTATCAATACTGCTGCTGCTGCTGTACACATGTGCAGCCACCTGTTGGAGCACGAGGACAATGAGATGATGCTGCCCTGGTGTGTGGGCAACCCCGGCTACACCAACCCACACTCCGGCACAACAATGTGCGCTGCAGCACCCTGAACCCAAGGGTCCCGAGGCAAGCTTCTCAACCCAACTCACTTCTTCAAGTTGAAGCCATGCTGCTGCACTGTTGCTGGGGTATGACGATCAAAGGTCTATGTGCTGGCAGTCACAAAGTACTGACAAAAGCCATTAGCTGGCTGCCTGACATTGACATGGGAGGCTGGAGTACAGTTGAATGCACATGACCTGCTACGAGCGGTTGTCAACTTGACACACGATGCCCACGGCAGCGTCCTGCATTGTCAGTAACACGGGTGTCTGTGTATAGCACAGCATGTAACTGACTGCTGGTGCTTAGTTGCCACGTGACTGACATCGTGCTTATACGCATACAGCCTAACACACACAAACACAAACACAGATCAGGGCATGGTTATTTGGAGTAAACTTTATGCACACACAAACACAAACACCTGTTATGGCATGGTTTGTTCCATAGCGCCTGCTGGTTGCTGCTTACTCGTCACTCGTCACTGTGTTTGTTCATTTGCGGCTGCTGGCTGCTGCTGCTTGTCACGCATCACTGTGAAGCAGGGTCCTGGAAGCTGATGATGATGTTGGGATGTGCGCGTTGTCTACGTAGTTTACTGCTTGTTTGATTCATGCGTGATTGACGCGTGGCTTGGTCGTTGCATATGCAATGCTATGTGGTACAATGCCATGCGGTGTGACCAGGAAGGTCTGGTGATGTCTGTTAAGAATCTGGACGGAGGTTTGGGCTTGAAGATGTGCAGTGTGATCTTGGCAGCTGCTGCCGGCAGGTTGGGGCTGGAATGGGGTTTGAAGTTGCTTTATATGAAGATGCTGTGAATGTTGTTTGTTACCCCGGCCTCTGGCTGCTGGTGGCGTCTCGCTTGGGTTTTGAAGCAGCATTGTGGAAGCTGCTGAATTTGATGCTGGGACTCTGTGCACTGAAGCGTGGCTAGCTGCTTGCAGCACTGTTGCCCGGCTGCTGCATGCCACAGACTCTGATCATGCCATGCTGTGTACCTGTACAACCCAACAGTGTGTGTCCGGCACGGCGTGCCGTGTTATGTTCATGCTGTACAGTCTGGCAGTCCGACTGACGCATAGTATGCGGGCGGCTGGGTTCTGACAGCTGAATGCCATGCATCATGGAGGCTTCAAAACCTAACAATCACTGACTGTCCGGGATGGTGATGGTGAATGTTGGATGCAAGGGCTGGAAATCCTGGAGATTGTTCTGTGGGTACAGCTGTATGAATGTATCAGGGCAAGGGGGTGTTGGTACATAACTTGTGGTCAGACTGCATCAGCATACGACCAATGCATGGCATTTCAGGGCAAAGCGCTGGCAATGGTGTCACACTCAGTATGCCAGCTGTGTAAACATTTGGATGCATGGGGCATGGACCCACCGTGTGTGCAGCCCCGAAGTGTGCTGGTGCATGGACGCCAGACGAATTAAGATGCAATCTGTCAAGTGGCATGTGGAATGATCCTGGCAGTGTGGCTTGCTGACAAATCAGGTGGCACGTTGACTGCCCCTGGCAGTGTGGCTTGCTGCCAGCAAGCATGGTCACCTGTGTTGGTGACTGTTGCCAACAAGGCAAGGTTTGCCTAGAACGTGGTGTGCACATCATGTGGCATGATACGATGGCAGCTACATCCTATGACGCAGGTGCAGCTTGTGTGTACGCGTTATGCGTGCCCATAACCGTTATGGTGGTGGTGACCACCACCTCAAGAGATGACAAGCACTTAATAAACTGCCACTGGTGGTGAACTTCAATGCATTGTAGATGTTTTGCTGGCTTGCGTGATGAACTCTAATCCAGCTGGTGCGGCACAGCCGTACCCGTGGAAGTATACTGGAAGTATACAGCTACGTAGCTGTAGGCACCGGGGCTGGTGGCGAAGTTGACGTAGGTGACCTACGTCGACTTTGCCATTAGCCCGGCATCTACAGCTACTTCCACGGGTACGGCTGTGCCGCACCAGCTGGATTAGAGTTCATCATGCAAATATGGACTGCAACAGCAGCAGTGATTTGGTATGTTGGCGGCTGGATCGGGTGCTGGCACCTCACGTGCTGCGCACAACAGTCGACGGTCAGCAGGTCCTGGCATCCAGTGTCATGACAGCCTGAACAGGGACACCGCCCGTTTGGCGCTGGCATCTGGCACGGCATGGCACGGCATGGCACGTACTGCAGCATGCTGCAGAGGTACACGGTAGCACCGATTGGGACCAGTCCCCAAATCATCAAGTGACTTTCAACGCACTGCGCAGTGCTGGCAGCGCTGTGGCTGTCAATTGCAAGCACCTACTTTCATAGATGTTGCTCTAGCAATTGATGCTCGTCTCTGCATAAAGAAACATCAGGCCCTGAGATCCCGTTGCCAACGGTGCAGCAGATGACAGTGGATGTCGAAGCAGGGAGGTCACATTTATGCTGCAACGCAGTGCCGGACACGAACTTCGATTGAATCCAGGGGCTGCAGCAGTGTACAGGAGTGATCTGCCAGCATCGTGCTGACGCAGCATCAACAGCATGTGCTGGAATCCAACAAAGCCCATGACTCATGCATGGAGTCAATCCCTTGATACGAGCGTCAAGACATGCCACATCACGCATGTGCACCCTACACATGCTGATGCCATGCTTTTAAAAGGGCTAGGCCCTTTTTGTGTTCTGGTGCGCCAACGCGTGGTATTGAGTTGCTGATGCGTGTTCGAATGGGCTGTCTTTGCGTGCATGAGCGTACCAGTCGTTATGGCGGCAGCAGAGCTGATTCTAACACAGCATGTCCTGCTTGTGGTCGGGGTGTTGAGTCTTTGTCACATCTGATGTTTGATTGTCCCGCTACTTCTGCTCAGAGGGATACTATGCTTGATGAAATTCGGTCTGTTTTGCGTGATGTTGCTGGCGGCGCTGAAAAATTGCGCAATGTGTTGTCGTTGACTGATGCATCCACCAAGTTGTTGCGTTTTGTTTCTGATGATATTTGGGGTGGTAGGGGGGTGTGCCGAGTGATATCTAGGAGCATTGCTGAGTATCTTGTCCGAGCTTGGGATGTGCGTAATAATTGCAAACACAATGGAGCAGTGCTCCCTCTTTCTTCCGCTCCTGAGGGGCGCGGGGCCGATGGCGTTGATGCTATGGCTTAATGGGTAACATGATGATGATGATGATGCCACATCACTTCTTTACATTCAAGTACCGCTACATTCTTTACATGATATGCGACAGCTGGCAGCCACAACGTTGATACACCAATGGTACACCATTGTACCAAGCCACTTGCAAGCTTGCACTGTGACATGCTGCATCTTCTCTTACAACCATTCCAGCTCGCGCATCAACAAACGCACCGCTGCGCTGTGACACATTTGTCTTTAAAGCGCCACGCCTGGCAAGACCAGGGTACCTGATCAGAGCGCCTCAAGAGGCAACGCTGCTGCATAAGAAAAACCTCACCACAACCACACAGCTGGTCGCCGCAAGCGACTCCAACTACTATGCTTTGGCCTTGCGCTTAACCAGACAGCACACAATCATGGCGCGCCACAGATCAGAAGCTGCAGCAGCCTGTCACAGCAGTAGCAGTGCTACGGAGTGGCTCTCACTGCCTGGCAAGCATGACTGCTGCTGGCCTGAACGTGTGAAAGCAGCAGCTCTATAAGACCATTCTACAAGCCTGGCTATGTCGCCCTGTCAGTGTCAGTGTCAGCACCAGCACTAAAACTTGATCTACCCATTTATCAAGCAAACCGCCTACCCTATGCTACCCCAGCTTGCTGCAGCAAGCCCAACAGCTGCCGCAACCATCACTGTGTGATCAACAACATCGCTGCCACACCCTGTTGGCTTCCTACCCCTATGCTGCTGCCCGCCCCATGCCCCACCAGCAACCGCAGCAAGCCAAACAGCCGCAAGAAACTAGCACTACCATGCCGCGTGCCCTGTGGGTGCCCTACCCCTCTGCTGCTGCTGCTGCTGCTGCCCTGCCGTGCTGCCTGCCCCGTGCCACCCCAGCAGCCGCAGCAAGCCAAATAGCCGCAGCACACCCATCACCATCCACCCCACCACCCCAAGCGTCTTGCGGCTGCACCAACTCCACACGCGCACTGGCAGCAGCAGCACAAAAAAGATGACGCCCAGGATCTCTGCAGGGTGCAGGATGCGAAACACCAAACGCACCAGCCGCCGGCTGCGGCGCCCCATGGGGAATAGTGCGTCCAGAACCTCCAGTGCTGCTGAACGTACAGAGCGGGGCGCGTAGTAGGGACCGCCTGCAGGCGATGTGGCACACTCCAAGTCAGTCAGTCGCACATCAATGTGAGTAAGACTGCTAAGCTGATGACGTGACGCATGATCGCTGCTGACGTCATGCATGCCAATCCTCACAGTGTACACCATGCCCGTGGAGGCATTGACGTGTCACCATATACAAACTGCACTGTGTATGCGTGCGTTTAGGATTTTTAAACTTGCATGCAACACCTTAGCTTGCATCCAGTGGCTGCAGGTGTGAGGTTGCACATTGTTGGGTGGAGTATGTAATGTAATGTAATGTAATGTTGGTAGGGGCATGAAGATTGCTTCCACGTCATGCACAGTGTCGCCTGTACAGCTGCTCAGCCAGGTTGTGAGCTTACAAGTCGCTCTGCTGCTTGTACCAGCTTGACCTCTCAGCCCGGCAGCGCAAACAGCACACAACACACTTGTGTTACCAACACTGCTATACATCACACTTGTGTTACCAACACTGCTATACATCACACTTGTGTTACCAACACTGCTATACATCACACTTGTGTTACCAACACTGCTATACATCACACTTGTGTTACCAACACTGCTATACATCACACTTGTGTTACCAACACTGCTATACATCACGAATTTGTGTTACCAACACCGCTATACATCACACTTTGTGTTACCAACACTGCTATACATCACACTTGTGTTACCAACACTGCTATACATCACACTTGTGTTACCAACACTGCTATACATCACACTTGTGTTACCAACACTGCTATACATCACACTTGTGTTACCAACACTGCTATACAACAACCTGCCAACAAGCCTCAAAGAGCTGCAGCTCACCTGGCGAGGTCAGGCTGTAGAGCTCGCTTTGCAGCCGCAGCCGTGTGATGGCCTTGAGAGCACGCAGGTGGCTGGCGCCCCCCAGTGCCTTGAGGCAGTGCAGGTACGTGAGCAGGCCCTGCTCCGTGCGCACGCGCGAGATGGTGTCGGTCACCTCGCCTAGCAGGAAGTCAGCACCCTCCCCTGCACCAGCAGCAGCAGCACAACGCCCAGCATGACTTGCAGCAGCAGCAGCAGCAGCAGAACAGAGTGTGTCGCAAACACATGCAGACAATGCAGTGCCGACAAAGGGTATGAAGAGTGCTGCAGGCTGTCATATCTGGTGCTGGATGCAACAGTGACATACACATTGACCACACATGTGGCAGGCATATGTTGGGCTTGCTGGCTGCACAGCAGCTCTCTAGAGGGAAGCCACACGCATCTGTTGCACTGTCTTTGCAGCCTGTCATATGCCGAGCAGCTGCATCCCACCTGGCATGTGGCCTCCCTCGGCCAGTGTGTGCAGTGGTGAAGGGAACTCCTCAAGCACCTGCTTCACAGCCTGCAACAGCGTGCAGCAGCCAAGGCGGCAGGCGTCAGCAGGGGCCAAAAACACAGGAGGGCCTGGCCACCAGGGCGAAGGTGAAACAGCTTTAATGCTCTTTGTCCAACCTTTTATTGGCATATAGCTCCGGCAGTGCAGGCTACAAGGGTGTATTTGTTGTGATCAGTGCCGCATAATAAGCAGGAAGCAACTAGCTTATTCATTTTGTTCAACCTGGCAACTTGCTCACCACAGGCGGCGTGTAGTAGGGTGTGTATGCCGCCACCACTGCCAGCAGCGTCTCACGTGCCTGTGCAGGCAGCTCGTCCAGGTGCTGCCTGTTGGGGCTGAGCACCACCTGCTGCGACAGGAAGCCAAACAGCGCACTGAACTTCTTGATGCCGCTCTGCACGTCACCCAGGAACAGCTGCCGGCTGCCTGCAGGAAAGAAGAGCAGACAGAAGGAGCAGCAGTATCATTCTACAAGCCGCTACAAGCCGTACTGCACATCACCCAGGAAGAGCTGCCGGCTGCCTGCAAAGCTAATGACAGCACAGCAGAAAGATTGAGTCGTGCGGGGTCAGCACAGCTTGTTAAAGCAGCAGTACGAGTCTAGATGCTGCTCTGCACGTCACCCAGGAACAGCTGCCGGCTGCCTGCATAAAGAATGACAGCAGTGTTGCGCAACTGTTACAGGGTTCTGGATGTACTATGAACAGCCAGGTGCGCAGGCAGGAATCACACCCGCACCACCCCACAAACTTTCAGAGCATAGCCTGAGGTCTCACACTGCTTTTGACCATGCGACATGCTATGAGTGGCATTGGCTGCACAGCCAGGTGTTCAGCTCAACCCCTTACCATACATCAGCACGTTGACGTGCTTTTGGCGCTGCTCAATGCCACCAGCCTCTCGCCGCAACAGCAGCCACCTGTGCAGCAACAGGATGGCAGCGCATGAAGTGGTTGCACAGGTGACCAGATGTGTTTGGCGTTGGGCTGATGCAGCTAGTACAGCTGTTGCAGCTGTTGCAGCTGTTACAGCTGTTGCAGCTGGTACAGCTGTTGCGGCCTGAGGGGCTGGCACTGTACTTTGCATCAGCATCTCCAGCAGCTACAGCTGTAATGCCCCTCATGCTGCGGGCTGCATGCCTACAGGCAAGCAGGCCACCCACTGCAGTGGTTCTTGCAAGTGCCGCTGCTGCATTCTGCTGGTGCCGCTGCTGCATTTGGTGAATCTGCTGCTGCTGCTGGTGTGCTATTAGTGCACCTGTGCAGCAGCAGCAGCGCAAAAGTTGGTGCCACTGCTGCAGTTGCTGAACCTGCTGCTGCTGCTGGTGTGCTATTGATGTACCTGTGCAGGAGCAGCGCAAAGGTTGGCGCCAGGTAGGGCAGGCCCCACAGCCGCTTGCAGAAGTAGAGCAGCGTGTCTGCTGCCACATTGTTCTGCACAGCACGCCACAACCACAATGGCAGCTTGAGTCACTTGGAATGAGACTTGGCTCAGGTGAACAAGTTGAACACACGTGGAGTCAGAATAAGGTGAACTCAGAAAGGGAGCCACTCCCAAACCACATGAGAGGTTCCTAACGTCTGTGCTCAGTAGGTGAAGCCAAGTGAAGATGCAAGAGTGCCTATGGTAGCATCAATTGACATGGCTGTTGACCAACTGTCAATCAAGGGTCGCTTGGCGCCGCTGGGACGCTGAAGCTGCTTCACTGCCATCTGTGCATAACGCTGCAACACATTGTGCCTGCTATAGTGCTGTGTGGCATGTTTTGGCAAAGACAGCTGGTGATGTCATATTGTGAGTCTGCTTCTACATCACACAAAGAGTCATGTTGCTGCAGATGCGCCATCCAAGGCCGTTCTTGACGCTCTGTTGCATCCGTGCTGGTGTTGGCTCTGCTACTGCTGCTCTAGTAGCTGCCACACTGTTGTTGCTCTTGCTGCTGCTGATCCAGGGCACACCTGGAAGTAGTAGGGTGCTAGCACTTCATAGAAGCAGACAGGCCCCGTATGATTCACTTGCAGCCGCTCTGCATGCCAACAAGGTACAGAAGAAAAGCTGACATGTCAATACGTTCCGACTGCCTTTCGGCCAGGAGGTGGCAAGCAGAAGTCATGCCATAACTGTCATGAACAAGCACCTGCAAATCACAAACACTAGAAAGCGCCGTGGAGCGATTGGCGCTTTGGGGGTCTGTGATGCTGCTGTCAGCTATGCCTGGCGCTGCCACACCAGTTGCTCTGCTGCACATGTGCAGCAGCCATACAAACATTGGACTAGGTGCAGGGGTATACACAAGATACCAACGTACTAACAGGCCACGATCTGGCAGGATTCCCAGGCTGCTTGGCATGCAGCAAGCTGGCAAGTGTCAGGTGCTGCCAGCTGTTCAGCTGCAGTTGCTGCGGGCAGCTGGGGTGCAGCTGACCTTTTGCAACGAAGTCAAGCTGTCCAGTGATATCGCAGAACACCTCCTCGCAGATGATCTCGCGATCCTCCTTGGTTTCTGCTTCTGTTGCCTGCAGGCAAACAGTTGTTGCTTGCTGCAGTTGGAAACGTCCAAAAACAAGGCAGGCAACGCCACAAAACTGTTCAACCATGGTTTCAAGCTCACCAACTTTAGCTTTCGCAGGATCTCCTGTGAAAGCACATCCTCCGGACGTGTGTTTTCATCCATGGTGCCCCTCTACCCATCGCGCCCTTAGGCGTAGCGATCCAGCGCTGGCTTTATTACGAACTTCGTGTATACAGCTAGTGCTAGCATTACGGCAGCCAATGATGCAAGGTAGGCACCAATCATTGCTGCAAGGTCGAGTGTTATCAACTGTAGGCGTGCAGCAGCGTGCTCTGCCGTGCTCTGGCTCCCAGAGTCAACAAGTGCAACTGTACAACGTGGTGTAAATCACAGCTACGAGGGGGCTGTGCAATGCCAATGGCTGTAATGCTGCTGATGTGGCAGCAATGATGCAACCTGCAGTGTGTCGGACAGGAGCTGCACTTTTGCAACGTACTCAGCAACAGACAATGCTGTAACCAAAACCACAGATAGCAAACAACTTCCAAGCTGAGGCTGTCACTTGACAGGTTACATAACTGTCATCGTCGTGCCCCGTGGCAAGTGGCACTGGGCGCTGCAGCTGCAAGTGCGCTACTACAACTCATATGTGTACCTGGGGAACCCTGCAGCAGCAGCTGCTGCATCTGCCTGTGCCAAATCCACAGCATCCCCGCCACTCTGCTGCTGCGCTCCACCAAGTCCACCTGCAGCTCCCCCACCCTCTCGACCACGCCTGCCGCTGCTTCTGCCTGCTGCTGCACGTGCTTGGTCAAACCGCTGCTGTGCCTCATCATCTTGCAGCCAAAGCTGCACATCTGCATAAGGAAAGAATCGAAAGCAGCTCCTGCAGCCACTGCACGCCCACACATGACAGCTCTCTATCAAGTGATCGCCACCAAGAACTAACCGCTTCAACCCCATGCCTGCAAGCAAAGGGCCGCTAGGAAAGCCATACACAATCGGCACTACGGTCGCATCGCCGCACTTTGGGCAGCGACGCACTGATTGGTAGCTGTGCTGCTGCTTGTACTGCAGGCGCCAGCTGCCACTAGGTGCTGACCCTGGCAGTGCTGTACAGCTGCTGCAGCTGCAGCCACAGCTGTGATTGGTGCTGCCAGCATTGCTGACTACAGGTGCAGGTGATTGTACGGGAGGTGCTGGTTTACTGCCGGCTGCTGCAGGTGCTACACATTGCTGTGACAGCTGCTGCTGCTGGGTGGCCAGCGGGTGTGCTCGCTGAGGGACACTGCTGCTGCTGTCAGCAGCTGCAGCTTGCAAGGGACCCGTACCAGCCAGGCAACTGCCAGTCCAGCGGCTGACGAAAGCATTGCTGCTGTTGCTGGCGGCGGCACTGTCTGGAGCTTGCCTGCTCTGCCGCGTGCCTGCAGCGCTGCTGCTGCCTTCCTGAGCCACCACGCCTGAAGCTGTCCCTCCCAGTGCTGCTGCTGCCGCTGCTGCGGCGGCTGCTTGGTGTTGCAGACTAGATCCAGTACCACCAGCACAGCCATGCTTGCCGTGTGCTGCTGCTGCCGCTGCTGCTGCTGCTGCTGCTGCTCCAGCTCCTGCAGTGCCAGCACCCACACTGGCAGTGCCACCATACACAGTAGGCCTCGCCACAGCACCACCTCTCACACTGCTCCTGCTGCTGCTTGTTGTGCTGCTGCTGATGTGCTTGCTGGTGGGAAAGATAACGGCACCCCAGCGCTGCAGGAACAGCTGCCTCCATAGTCGCTCTGCTTGCGCTGCTCTGTGCAGCGTCTTGCAGCTGGCAGCTGCGTTCAGCAGGCACGGCAGCTGCAGATGTGACAGCACACACTCCAGAGCATTGCCAGGCAGCGCATCCAGTTGCACTGCAGCTGCGGTATCTGCTGCATCTGCATGAACTGATGCAGCTGTTCCTGCGTGCTGTGGGGCAGGCTGCAGTCTGCTGCCACTGCTTGCGCCTGCCGCAGGATCCTCTGCTGCTGCCAGGGTCGCCGGTGAGCCAACACAACTGCCGTGCACTGCATGCTGCGCCTCTGAGCTGTCTGTTGTTGCCTGTTGGCTGCTGCTGCTGCTGCTGCTGGGCTTGCTGTCAAAGTCCTCCCTGGCTGGCCAGGCTGATGCAAGGATGCTGCGGAAGTAGGAGTTCACTGCACACCCACACACCAGCACGCACACAGGAAATGGCAGCAGCAGCAGCAACACATTGTCAGGCAATGGAAAGAATTGACTGTGTTTGTGTGAGCGCAAGCCATACATGGAGAAGCTAGCAAACTGCAGACGTGATATCATATGATGCATGTGCTGCACAGGCACTGCTTGACCCGCTGCAGCACAGCTAGGGAGGGAGTTGCTACGACACAGATATGGAGGCCCAAAGCACAGCATGGCAGCTGCTCACCTGCCCAGTGCACCTTGCCAGCTGATATACGGATGTGGTAGCAGAGCTTGTCTCTGTCTGCAAAGGGTCCAACCTTCTGCACTACCGCTTCCAACAGCTCTGCCTCGTTTGGCAGCTGCAGTAGAAGAGGCAGTATCTGCTGAGCCTAGTGCAGGCATAAATTTTGCTAGTGGATCATGTGCAGTGCGTCACACGCGTCCTGCATGCGTTGGTGACCAGCACTACGGCATGGGATATGCTGGAGGGGCTTGCTGCTGTTGGGGCAGCAAGGAGAACGGCAATCAGCACCGCCGCGCTGCTGCAATCAAAGCTTACCGGTGGTGGATCCTGCTGCAGTAGGCTCTTCACCGAAGAGCCGAACAGCTCCCCCATAGCCTGCTGTCGGAAAGAGACAGGTGGGCGAAACCAGTTTACTGCGCTTCAAAGTCCGGGTGATCGTCAAGAACAGCGCTTGGGTGTTTACATGAAACTAGTAGGCGTTGCTCGGTGCCCACCCCACTGATAAACCTGCTCTGTGTCTTTTCTTGACTGAGCCACTGAGCCCTGAGGAAGAGACGTTACAAACATGACAGCTTTGCAAGCTGTACGGCATCATATCCAGCTGCCACCAGCCGCTCACTCTTTGCGCGCATTGCAGCACAGTAGCACAAGCTTAGCGGTGCACAGCTGCAGTACATGCAGTACAACTCAACTTGGTGATCACCAAAGTTTGGCTCTTAAGCTGCTGCACAGCAAGCGCCCAGTACACCATGGCTGAAGCAGCCAGAATAATCAGTTCGAGTCAGACGTACATATATTGCAGGGTTGGGTTGAATGTGGCGGAAAAAAATCAACTGCAGCTCTGTAATAGCAAGCCCCAAACGTGTCGGTCAAACCAGCTGGCTACCTTCGCTGCGCATAGGGGCTGACATAGGTTCCAACATGCTTCCTGCTGCTGTTTGCTGTGACACCAGCACCAGCACCAGCTACCCCTGTGCCGCCCATGCCCCTGCCATACTTGCTTGTGACCTGCAGGCTTGACACATTGGTCATGCTGCTGGCCAAGCTGCCTGGAGCCTGCAAGCTGCTGCTGCTGGTGCTGCCAATGCCACGCTTGCTGTACCTGCAAATACAGAACAAGACGTGCAGCAGAGCAAGGTCAGGAGTAAGTCGTACTGACAAAGTACCACATGCCAAATGTGTAGCCAGCCAACCGCGGCAAGTGGGCATCCAGCTTCAACACGGTGAAGGCTTCTTTTGATTCCTCAGGATGCCCTTGAGACTCAGGCAGGTGCTGGTGTCTGAGGCAGGGAGGATTTTGCTGGCCAGTGTGTTGTTCTGCAGCAGAACAGGCCGCTAAGCCGAGGCATGCAAACGACCTTGATATATTTCACAGCAGCTGGGAGGCGTGACTGTCGAGGCGTGTTGACTCACCTGGCACTAGACACCTGAATGCCGTTGCTGCCAGCTGCTGCCCCGCGGGCTGCCTGGCTCTGCATCATGCTGGCCCTGGCAGCCAACGGGTTGCTGGCGTTGCTGCTGTGGCTATGATTGCTGGGGTAGCCTGGGCCGGCATGGTGGTGGCTGCTTGCTACTGCTTTGATGCTGCCGCCTTGTTGCTGCTGCGGTTGCCGTGGCCCCTGGACAAAATGGAGCAGGCAACCACCACAAGAGCATTCAAAACATGCTGACGCGACAGTCAACGCACGTGCACTGATGGTCAGCAGAAATCAACGAGTCTCTAAACTCATGCCAGCTTTGGAGCATGACACTGGTGTACTGCATTTGCAATGCATTGCAAAGCGTCCGACCGGGCCAGTCACACACATGGCATGCGCTGCTGATGGTGTCTAGCTGGCACAAACTCCAAGTTCAATCGATGATAATAATAATAATCAATCCTTGTAAGCCATACCTTTCGGCATCGGCAACCGCGCCTCACCCACTGGGGAGGCGGAAAGCAGACTGATTATTCTCTCTATTTTCGGTGTAAGGTAGACCACCCAGACCCTTACACCCCTTACTAGGCAAGTTCAATCAATGATGAATGTTGCAGAGCCTGCCGTGCATGGTGCCACCAGTGCTGCATGGCGAAGCACCCACCTGGCCGAGGTAACTGCTGCGCCGTGGCGGGCCCTGCTGCTGCTGCTGCTGCTGATGGCTGGCAGCAGCTGCCTTGCTCAGCAGCGGTGGCAGCAGCTGACCCTGCCCTGCCCCTGCTGCTGCAACTACCATTTCACTGCCTTCTTCCCATATGCTGTCCATGCTGGCTTGCAGCGCCAGGCCAGGCACATGTAACGCAGCAGAAGCAGCAGACACCTCGCCTGCTAGCAAGCCCAAGGAGCCCTCCTTATCCCGCAATGTTGCTGCTCCTGTTATGTGCAAGCCGTCTAACTGCTGCTGCAGCGGCTGCTGCGGTTGCTGCTGCAACTGCGAGTGATGCATGGGTTGCGACCCGTGCTGCTGCTGCTGCAAGTGCCCATGCACCTTCATACTGCTGCCAGTGATTGCCGGCAGGCTCTTGCCGGCGGCTGCTGCTGCTACTGCATGGTCTGCTGCAGCTGCTGGTGCTCCGTTTGACACGCGCGCTGCTGTTGTGAAGCTGTTGAGGGCTGCAGCCTGGCCAGCTTCAACTTGCAGCTCGCTCAAGGCGCTGCCAGCCGGCAGCAGGCCCTCAGCAGACAGCGCCTGGCCCATGGCAGCTGCTGCTGCTGCATGGCTGCCCCTGTCGCTATCCCTGCACATGCATCAGCAGTCATAACTTGGCATCAGCATTGCTTCTGTAAGGTGGATGGAATTTCTTTTTCATCTTCAACAAGGTTTGTGAATCATATGGACTGAGCATCGTCTGGCCTGAGTCCCAAGTGTGCAATAGTAGCCGCTACCACCACACTCCAGCTGTTCCTGGGTCTGATAGCACTGCCATGAACAACAGAGAATGATGCTGCAGACGCTGCTGCTCACATTGCCAGGTAGCTGCTGGTGAGGTCAGGCTGCATGGCTGCCCGCAGCCGCTTCTCCTGATCCCGCAACTCCCTGAAGTATGGGTGCCGCAGCGCCTGCAACCAGCGCAAACACAACTTGCTCAAACCTCAACCTCACGGGCGACAGCATGTGGCTAAACAGCTTTCAATGCATCCTGCAACTTGCAACCCAGTGGGTTACATCAGCGCCCATTCACCACACGTACTGTGCTAGCCTAGCACTGGCAGTGCAGTTGCTGCCCTGCTGCCTACAACAGAGCTACCAGCAGTACTTGCACACCGCTAGATACAGAAACCGTCCTGCAGCCGCACCTGCCGTGCGCTGAGCCGCTCATCAGGGTTGTACGCCAGCAGCTTGCTGATGAGGTCAGCGCACTCGGGGTGCACGTGGGCCAGCAGCTTGGCCAGCCCGCTGCCCTCACAGGCCGGGAAGTCAAAGGACGAGGAGTGGCAGGAGCGCTTCTTGAGCTTGGCCAGCAACTCGGGGGGCGGCGTGCCCATGATGGCGTGGATCTTCTGGATCTGGTCCAGCTCGTTGTTGCCTGCAGTGTGTGCATGATGCTGTTGGTGTGGCCTTGGGAGCGCCTGATGGTAAGACAGCAATGTGTCACATGCACTCTGGGTGAACAACCAGCCTGAGGTAAGGCGGTGGACAACCAAGCTCAGGCACCTGGCATTCACAGAACAGGCTGTGGGCGCACAATGCCAAGTTGTCTGGCGCATGCGCACCTGGGAACAGCGGGTAGAGCGCCACCACCTCAAACATGACGCAGCCCACCCCCCACATGTCCATCTTGTAGTTGTAGTAGCCGTCAGTCAGCAGGCACTCCGGCGCACGGTACCTGCAGCAGCACATTTGCCGCAACTGGGTTTTCTTATGCACGAGGCCCAAGCACTGTGCCACAGTGTGACATCGGCAGCTAGGTACCAGTTGGTGCAGGATGGTGTGCAAGAACGCCACCTGCAGCTCGCTTCTGTGCAGACTGTGCACTTTGTACTACACATTGACTGTACATGTCAGTCGGCGGTTGCACTAAGCAGGCATGAACATAGTGGCAAAGCGGCCATGTGGGGCAGCCGCCATGCATGATGCAACACAGTCGCACATCAGCACAGCTGCTCACCAGCGGGTAGAGATGTACTCTGTGTACGGCTGCTTGCTGTAGATGCCCCTGCAGCTGCCAAAGTCTGCCAGCTTGAGGCAGTCATCCATGATCAGGATGTTCTCTGGCTTGATGTCCCTGCAGCACACCACACCATCACGTGAGGTGTTGAATTTCCTTCAACCGTGCAACCGCTGTTGGGACTCGCATCTCCTCCTGGCTGCACAAGAATCTGCTGGACTGCTGCCAGCTGTGCTGACGTACGCCCTGCAGGTGCTGCTGCAGCTTCAGCACTGAACCACTGCCAGGTATCCAGCTGCAACCTGCCGAAAAGTTCAGTCCAATCCTGCGTCAAGCCTGCTGCAGCATCGCACCTGTGGAAGATGCCGTTCCTGTGCATGTGATCAAGGGACTTCATCAGCTGGTACAGGTAGGAGCACACACGGTCCTCAGCAACATAGTGCCGCCGGCCCCTGATGAGCTCATAAATGTTCATATCCTGCAAGCACAAGCAAAACACAGCTTAGTTGCTGGTGTCGGGTACTACTGGCTTCAAGCCAGCTGGCTAGTAGCCAGCCTAGTCGTCCGCACTGCCACTGCAAGCTCAGCTCGCTTGTAGTGCTAGCCAGTCATTTGGGAAAGCTCTGTTGGGGCAAAACACATGGTACGGTGCTGCTCAAGAAACCAGCCGTAGCTAGCTGACATAACAGCAGCGCTGTTGCTGCATGCTGTGCTTAGCAAGCAGTGCCACAGTATGGGTGCTCCTGCTGCTGCGTGGGTTTTCGTGCTCATCATACAGCTGCAGCCGACCAGCCAAGCGAAGCCCACCATGAGCTCAAACACCAGCGCCAGCCGCCCTGTCGGCTGGTCATACAGCACCTCCAGCAGCTGGATGATGTGGGGGTGCGGTGACAACCGACGCAGTGCCTGAATCTCGCGCAGGTTGTTCACCTGCAGCAGCAACAGACACAGCCACCGCAGCAGGCACGCAATGCTTGCATTTTCAGCTGGGCAGCTGAAAGTGGAGCATTGCTGGTCCTCTAACGCAGCCACTGTTTACGAGCAGCAGGTACAAGCCACTGCTGCTGTTGTCTGTTATTTTGCATGGTTGCTGCTGATAGCAGTGTGCTTCGACAGCTATAAGCTGAGGCTCGGCAGCTGTGCCAGGTCAGCTGGCAGACCCAGAAATGGACAGGATGCTGCCGCTGCTTGCTGCTGCCACTGCTGCTGTTCGTCTGACATGCCAAGGAAGCGGCACTGATTGATTGTCACAGCTGCTGCTGCCGTCGCTGCTGCTGTTCTACGCAGCTGGCATATGACTGCTGCATGGCAAGCGCTGTTTATCTTGAGGCCGTTTATATGATGTTAGTAGTGCAGGGGCTGCAGGGTCGCTGGTGCAGCTGCTGCTGTGCCTGCTCCCGTGCCTTCTGCCATCGCTGCTGCCCACCTGGTCCAGGCTGTCAAAATGATTCTTCATGCACTTGATGGCAACATACTTGCCATTCTTGATGCACTGCGCTTTGAGCACCTCACTGAAGGTGCCCTCGCCCTTTTTGGCGACCAAGCGATACTCTGCAGCAGTGCGTTGTGTAGGCAGCAAGGTATCATAATGCCAGATAGTCAAGGATGAAGTACGGGGCCTTGCCATGGCGGCTGGTTACAAGATGACATGTGACAGCAACGTGATTGAGACGCGAGCGGATGTTCTGCCTGGTAGCCTGCTGCGGTGGGTGCACACTGTGCTTTGTGAGCAGCCACTGGTCTCAGTAGTGACGTCATACGCTCAAAAGCAACAGTAATTGCATGTGCTGCTGTTCAGCAAACAAGCACTGTTCTGCCAGCATGCGCACTGTGCATGTTGCCTGCTGCTCAGCAGTGCAGCACCAGTGCTGGCCTGCCTCGGGCCTGGACTAGCTCCAGCGCCACACCATCGCTAGCAGTACCCTATCAAAGAAAGCTTCATGTGTTTAAATGCCGATTTGGGTAGCTACAGATGTGGTGCTTGAGTTTGGTTGTAGTGCCTGCCTGCTGCTTTTCGGCGCGTCGGATGATATGCGGTCATAAGGGAGTGTAGTAGTGCTAGTCGCAATACCGTTGACGACTAAAAACCAATCTCGGAGTGCAGCATGCCTGCTAGCGTGTTTAGTCAACCTAGGGTTTTCAGCATGTGATCCTGTCGTTCAATCGCGAAGCATCAAGAAAGGGTTCCTAGGAACGCTTTTGAGGAATCACGTTCTTAGACTATACTTTACTCTATTGTAGTCTGGTTGTTGGTAGAGCCAACGGCAATCAGCGCAGAACGCCTGTGTTGCTGTCTTTGCACCTTATCATGGCCTTGAACGAAGTTGGCTTCATAGAGGTAACATTAGGCATGTTGAACATGTTTTGTCTATTGCGTAAGACTGGTCGCCGGATCAAGACCTCAGCCAACCCTGCAGGTGTTCCCACCAAGAGCAGCAGGCAGCAGGCAGCCAGTGCTGTTGCAGACGCTGGAGGCACAGCTGTTGGAGGCCACAAACGCAGCAACACGAGCAGCAAGTGCAGGCCCGCATCAACAACGAGACCCTAACATCGCAGCAAACTTGGCTCTGGATGCGCACAGGCAGGCAAGCTGCTACTGTTGCACCACGTCGCAAGTTGCACCTGATGCAGGCCACGCTATCACAAAGCCAGCTGCCTGTCACCATTCATCGCACAAACGCGAAGCAAAGCAGGAATTCCAAAAGCGGGACACTTGTGTACCGTTGTACCATGCCACTGCTGTCATCAGCTGCATGAGCATGTTGCTCGCAGTGGGTTCCTGCAAGGAAGCAGCACGCACTTGTACATGTGCTCTAGGCCAGCTCTTGCAACAGCCAGCAGATCTGCCACTGTGCTGCCACCACTGCTGTTCCATCTTCCTGCAGGTGTTCCAGACATTCATATATGGATTTGGCGTGTACGGGCCCTTGCTCAGGCAAGTCAAGCAAGGGTTTGACCAAGCAATAGAAGCAGGCCTACGGGACGCGCTGGACAACAGCAACCGGCGGTTACAGCTGCTGGCTGCAAGGCAGGAGCAAGCAGCAGCAACAGCAGCAGCACGAGCAGAGATAGTAGATGGTGAGCAACATGACCTGCTCAGTGTGAAGATAACCTGCTGCGTGGGGCAGTTGGCCCATTTGCACCATTTGCAAAAGTGACAGTTGTCAGCAGCCAAGTGGGATGTTTCTTGTCTTGCATGCATGCATCCAGAGAGTGATTCTGTTAACACCATGCCTATGGCTGTGGCAAATGCAGGCGAAGCACCACAGCGAGAGCAGCTCTACCACGAAATAGCAGCAGCACAGGCGCGCGTCACAGCAGCAACGCAGCGCAGGTCCCTGGCCCTGAAAGACCTGAACCGCGCCAAGCAGGAGCTTGAGCGGCTGCGCAGCTTAGCCAAGGGCAGCAAGGCCACCAAGCAGCGGCTGGCTGAGGCAGCAGCAGCAGAGGCAGACTGGCTGGCTAGACCAGGTGCAGCAGGCACGCTGGGCATGATTGCTGGCCCACTGAGCAAGCAGGTGGGACGAGCAGCAGCCTGGTGTAGTGACAAGACAGCAGCAACAGCAGCTGCTTAGTGCTGCGGGCAGAGCGTCTGGCCTGTATTTGGTTTAGTTGTGGCAGTACTGCACTGGCAGCTGACACGAGATGGTGCGCATGCCAAACACCAGCCGCTCCTACAGACACAAGTCGCAGACAGCCATGCAAATAGAAAGCAGCTGGCCCAGCTGTGCTGCGGCGCGGGGCACGTCATGTAAGGTGACACTGTGCCAGTGCCGGTGGCAGCTGTCTGTAGCCTGTGTGTCAGCAGTGCTGCGTATGGCATGAAATGATGATGAAGTTGTGCTGCTCATGTACACTGTGACGGCTGCAGGAGGATGAGGAGCTTGAGGCTGAGATGGGCCTCGCCCTGGAGTCATCCACCCCAAAGCACCCCCTGGAGCAGGCACTGCAGCTGCTGGAGAAGCACGACGCGGCAGCAGCAGCGAAGCTGCTTGAGCAGCACACTGGCGCCAGCAGCTCAGGTGGCACCAGCAAGCAGCAGCACACCCAGCAGAGCCTTGAGCTTGCAAGTCCCGCTGAGGAGGAGCAGCAGCAGCAGCAGCAGCCAGACCAGCAGCTAGCGTGCAATGTTGAGGGTGAGCAGCAGGCGAGCGCTGGTGCCGGCAGTGGCGAGATGCAGCTGCATGACGAGGTTGTGCCGTGCAGCGTTTCAGGGTATTGAAATGGCATAGACTGCAAGCTGCTTGCTCAGGCTGAGCAGCTCCACCCAACTCGACTTAGCTGTGCTCCATGTCAAAGCTGCTGTAAATGATTTTTGCGACTGTGGGAGCAACGCTGTGGCACACTACGTGGCTAGGCTATGCTACATGATGATGGTGTTCCTTGGGTCGCTGGTGTTGCTGCCAGCAACTGTGTGACCCGGCATACCCCGCCCAGGCACCACAGCGGACCCAGAGGCTTGGCAGCTAGCCCAGCCTGGGTGTACTTCATGAGATCATCACATGATGCGGCTGCCAGCCGCAGCTGCAGCGGTCACTCGGTGATTTTAATGAACATTGGTTGGCATCGCAGACTGATGGATCGGTAGGATATGACGTTTACTGCGCAGAAAAAGTTACTTTAGCTCCATGATGTGGGGCGGCCCTGTTCAACTTGGCAATTCGAATCATCATCGGCACAGCACAATCCCCATCAGTTTCGAGGCACAGGACATGTTGAATGTTACAAAGGGGCCAGATGACGACGTGTGCCGCTGGGAGAAGTAAGCCTTACTGAGTAACAATGGGAGAATTAATAGTAACAACAATGCAGCTGGTCGGCAACAGCCTGCAGCAACCAGGACAACTTGAAGCATCCAACCAACTGCAGATCAATTTCACTTACTCAAAGCACAACAGCTGCTGAAAAAAACTGGTGGTGCCACCACCACAGCTGGCAGCTGCTGGGAATTGCAATCACTCACTCTGTATACTACACCCCTGAGGTGATCAACGCAGCATAATGACCATGCCGCCATGCAACGCCCTATTGCCTAGTCCAGGGCTGCATGCAGCTGACACCGACTCACAATCAATCGTCAACTGAAGAGTTGTAAAGCAATAGCTTCACAGTGAAGAAAAACTGCTGTGTAAATGTTGAAAGCATAAAGGGTCGCTGCTGTTTTGGGATCTTGCCTACTAAGCATACTGCTAGCAGTGCTGCAGCACCCATATCTGACCGCAGGCATACACAAATCAACGTCAACGGTTGCATGCCAGTCAACTGTTGCTGCAGCAGCAGCAACATCTTCCTGCCTGCTGCACAACCGCATAACAGCACACTACACGGCTGTGTGTCTGTTTGGAACTATGATCGGGCAGAGGCCAGATACTCCAACGTCTGACATGGCCGCTGCATCAACTGGTGCACAACCATCGCTGAAGGCTAACTCCCAGCTGTTGCAATCATGAACGCTGCAAGCCTGCCATGCACGGCTGACGGGCAACTGTGACAACATGCAAGTCTGCTGGCCACTGCTGGCAGTGGACAACCACGGCACCCCAACAACTGCTGCTGTCCCCAACCCACACAGAACATTGTGCAGGGGTGCCTACAGTGCAAAGGGACGAGTTTGCCCTTGCTTAATGAATGCAACGACCTAAATGATAATGCTGAGTAACGCATTCCCCTGATATCAGTATATGCTAACAAATGACAGACAAGCCAACTCTGACATGATCAAACCCTTTGCCAAGCCGTATATGCTGGCTCTCCCTCGCTGCCGCGAGTACATCATGCGTAGTGCACGAGCAACTACACACTAAAAAACTGTATGACATACATGTGCATGGATGTTGTACAACAATATGTTCAAACCCCGCATGTGACCTGAGCAACACCACACGTGCTGCTGTACAACTGCAGATGGCACACAATCATATGTGCTTGACAAGCATGCCTGCCTTCAGACCAGACACCAGAGTGCATGCCAACGCGTGTTCATGCTGCCGAAAGATACAAGCTCTGAAGCCTGCGCTGTAGCACACCTGGCTCACAGCACGTGTTGATGTGGCACACGGATGTGAAGCGTGCAGGAAGCGCGCTTGCTGAATACGGAGCGTCCACTCAACACCACAGACCAAGTCAGCAGGCCTTCAATGATGCACTGGGCCTTTGGCAAAGGTAGTTGTAGAGGTACTTGCCAGTAAACATGTCCATCATTGTTGCTGCTGCTTCTCGCCACTTGCTTCTGCTCTGCTTGTCTCCCAGCTGCTGCTGCTGCTGTTGCTGGTCATGGATGCTGGCCGGCTCCGCCATGCAGCGCCAAGCCGCTAGGGATGCCAGAAGCACCGAGATGCCGACCAGCACAAACCGCATGGGGCACACCATTGCACGGTGGTGTGCCCGGAGGGTATGTCAGTGGAAGCTGGGTGCTAAGCTGCCAGCCCAGCCTTGGAGAGCTATCAAAGCAAGTAATACAGTAGGTGAACCAATGCGATTGCAAGAGCGAGTTTTGTGCTGTCGACGACTGTGTAGCACTGTTGCAGTGTGCGTGCGTGCGTGCAACGCGCGTGGTAGGTGCATGTAACCTGTTAATAATGGTGCCAAAACGACGTTCAAGCGTTCAGTAACTTCAACAGAGTGCCCAGGTTCTATGCGAAAGAAACCACCACAGAAGTAACATCCAGCACTTCCCACACAAAGCACCATGGCTCCCTTGCAGAGCCCCACAGTTGTCCTTACTCCATCAAGAGGTACTAGCCTGCTCATTGCAAGCCAATCACCATGGCCTTCACCCTGGCACAGAAGAAGATCGCAGCGGGCACTGCTGCCCGCCCCAGCTTCAGCAGGCGCTGCGCTGTGGTGCCCAGGGCAGCCATCACCCTGAAGGACCCACCCTTCGCCCTGGATGCGCTGGAGGGCAAGGGCATGAGCAAGAGCACCCTGGAGTACCACTGGGGTGAGTGCCTGGCACATTCAGCATCCTGAGCCAGACACCCACCAATGTTGCAGTGCTGCTGGTTGCTTGATGGCAGGGGCGTGCAGAGCCTGCATTCATATTCATATCTTGTTGGTTGATCAGTAAGCACACTCTTGTGAAGCTCTGTTAGCCTGCTAAATGCACGGCATGGTGGCTGGGCAGTGGACTGGGTGCTTGTGTACAGCACTTGCATGACGTAGGATGGCGCATTGATGCTCGAAAGCATTACAAAAACTGCAAAAGTGTTTCACAGTCCGTGCACGCTGCTGACGACGCGGTTGGGATGCTTGCTGGGCGTTGTAGAAGCTTCGCACGTCGATCCAGTTGTTTGCTTGGCAGTCAGAACAGCACATTGGCGGTTCTTATACGAGTTTGCATTCCTATGTGGCTGTGCACTTAAGAAAGGCTGTGATTCGCCGGCTTTGGTTCTACTTGTGTGGTGCGAGTGATCTGGCCACAACCAGCAGCCTGGTACAAGAACGCAGCTGTCATGGCTCCCACAACGCACAAACGGCGATGCAACGTCGATCTGCACCCTCGCAGGCATCGATGACAGCACCAGTGACAGCTACTGCTCTTAGTGGTGTCCTGCAGTGCAGCTCTAAGCATCTGAGGACTGCTCTGTCTGCCTGCTGCCTTCTCCCAACTGTTTCATGCAGGTAAGCACCACCGTGCATATGTTGACAACATGAACAAGCAGATTGCCGGCACTGAGCTGGAGGGAAAGAGCCTGGAGGAGATTGTGATGGCCTCGTGGAACAACGGCAGCCCCACCCCAGTGTTCAACAACGCAGCACAGGTGCGCCTTGAGCCAGTGGAAATGACAGTGAAGATACATGCTGCCAGCACTAGCAGCCCAACAATGTGTCGTCAGCATTCTTCAGCCCAGCATACATGAAGTGAAGGTAGCTGGTCGAGATGCAAGTGAACAAGCCGTAGTGCTATCAGGCATAGCATGCTTGCTTCTGACGGAACTGTGCCAGGAGCCTTGCCAAGGCAGCAGAGAGCCTGCTGATCCAGTGTGCCGCATGCCGCATGCCTCATCCTCGGTTCGTATTAACATCATATCAGCCTCGGTGTGTTGCCGCCGCGCAGGTGTGGAACCACACCTTCTTCTGGGAGAGCATGAGCCCCAACGGTGGCGGCGCGCCCAGCGGCAAGCTGGCTGACGCCATCAACGCGTCATTCGGCAGCCTGGACGAGTTCAAGACCCAGTTCAAGGCAGCAGGTGAGGGCTGCACAGCTATGTTTAGCGGGGAGTGCAGCAGCAGTCGCAGCAGCGATGTGTGCTACACCACTTGTAAGATGGAAGCGCGGTAGCGCCTATGCGTGAGCGCGAGACACAGTCCAAGGAAGATGAAGCAGCAGATGCTGTGATCGTCCGGCTAGTTGAATGGTATCAGCGGCTTGCTTCAGCAGCTGGCCAGCATTGTCGACAGCACAGTCCAAGGCAGCAGGTCCAGCCAGTGCAACACCCTGCATCCCTGCAGCAGTGGTACTAGTGTCTGCTTCATGATTTGCTCTCGTGATTGACGAGCCTGTCAGGCTGGCTCTTGTGACTGACAAGTCTGGCAGGCTGGGCTCCCATGTCTCAAGTCAGCAGCAGTGCTGACCAAAGGTGGTGCATTTCCATACAATCGACGCAGGTGCCACACATTTTGGCTCCGGCTGGGCGTGGCTGGTGGCCGACAAGTCCGGCAAGCTGAGCATCGTGAAGACCCCTAACGCAGTGACCCCCGTGGTTGAGGGCAAGAGCCCCATCCTGACCATGGACGTGTGGGAGCACGCATACTACCTGGACTTCCAGAACAGGAGGTGCGCAGGAGCAGGGGGCAGCAGGGCTTTCGGCATGTGTGTTGATGCTTGTCGTGCTTTATGGTTGTGTGGCGGTGACTTAGCGCAGGATTGTGGTTTAAGGGGTGGGGGGGGTGCTGCTTGAACAGTGGAACAGCTTCTGCAGGACCTCTGCTGTATGTGGGGGCGTGGTATGCATGCTGTGTTTGGTGGCGGCGAGATTGGCGTGGAAGCTGGCGCAAGGGTTTGTTTGTGATGGCTTCATTCGCGGTGGGCCATGTGTGCATTGCTTGCAGAACTCATTGGTGAGTATATAGCTAGGACAATTCTGACCACTGTTGTCTGCTTGCTGCTGCTTCCAGGCCCGACTTCATGACCAACTTTGTGGACAACCTGGTGGACTGGGCTGCAGTAGCCAAGCGCTTCGAGGCAGCCACCGCCTAAGCAGCTGCACACATTGCACTTCTCCAGCTAAAAAAACAACAGCAGCAGCAGCAGCGCAGTCACGGAAGCTTTGTACAGGACGCCGAGTAGACTTTGGCAAGCGCCACAGCAGCTGAAGTGCTTGAACGGAGTTGCACGGGAGTGAAGTTGCTGGCAGGCTGTGCAGGCTTGGATGTGCTCCTGCAGCAGTTCATCCTCAGCGTTCAATGCAGCACTGCCTGTTTACAGTTCACTGATTGCTGGCAGCTGCTGGCTGGACGGCGATTGCACAATATGGTGATGCATTGCTTGATGCAGGATGTTGTACGCATGCAGCATGCGGGTGGGTTTCAAGAAATGGTTGAATTGGGACACTCGCATTGCACAGGACATGTGCTGATGCATTATCAGCCTGATTGTAGTTGACACGGGTACAGTTGCTGGTAATCCTCTTGTTGGTATCATACCTGAGGCTTTACTTGAGACCTGCGCCCTGGAGAACAGCGTGTAGCCTACACTGCAGGCTGCAATTATTGCAGTATGGCAGGATTTTCGCATGATGACTGTCACATGACTGTTACATTCGAAATATGCAGGCTTTTACATAGTAACACTGTTGACAATGTGTCGCAGCAAACCACAATAAAGATTCACCCCTTGAAACAGAGATGCCATCATACTGCATGTCTGAATACAGCGTAACTCTAGCCAAACACGCCGTGATTGATAACACACGCAACCCAGTTTCCTACAGCAGATAAACCAACAAGTGCCGCACTCAAGAGTTCAACAGGGGGTTCCCTTCTTTTCGGCAAAGATTGCATCAGCCGCTGCTGGGCACTGCTGCCAGCCTGGGGTGGCATGCAGACTGACACTGTGACAACCACGTGCACGCAGGGGTACATCAGGTACCCCTCAAAGCCACACAGCATGATTTTCTGCTGGTGCTGCTGCGTTTTCACAGCATAAACATTGTCAACAGCTGCAGTCAGATGAACGCTGGCAGCCTGCATGATGCTACAAGTAGTGTATGAAACTGCAAACCACCTTGCAGCGTGGGGCACACACCACACAGCAACACCTGGTGTCCAGCATCCGTGTAAATCAGTTCTTTGACACAGCAACACCGCCCACGTACACCTTACTACCCTTAGTGAGCTGCCAGGCAGCTGAAACAATGAATATCTATGTTGCCACCACGCCTCTGATTTGGCAGCTTGCTGGGAACATCTAAACTCAACAACTAAGCGGCAGTGCTTGCCAAAGTGGTGTCAACTTCTCCCACCCTCCCCAGCTGAATCCACTCTGTTCAGAAACCCTTGGGACACCCCATGCTACGTGCAGCATGCATGTACATGCGTGCGCTGCATGCGTCGGTCCCACAGCAGGTGCTGGTGAGCACATGCACGGCACTGCATCACCCGCAACACAGCCGCAGAACTGGCAACACTGTGATAAAGCCGCTGTGCACTAGCCCCAAGCTGGGCCTATCCCAGTACAAACTGTGAAACTGTCATCACCCCGGCGGCTTGAAAAAGCACATTAGCAACATAAGAACCCGCTCAGCTGCCCCGACGTTCTGCCCTCAAAAGCCTGCTACAAAACGGCAAAAGCAGCACGCTACTCTCCCAGAACTCGATACCAGCAGCAAAACGCTCGTGCAAGCGATGGCATGCTGCATGACATCAAGCACTTCGGTCACACACATCAGCTTCCAAACACAGCACTGGTTGGCATGATATGATGGTGCGGACGCACAAGTGCTTACAGCCTGGTTCAGCAGGCAACCTGCGCCATGCTACAAAGACAGCTGACATAATCTTGACTTGCTACAATCTGCTTGCTTTGAGATACGTACCAGGCAAAAAACCTGGGGTTGATAGTAGTGCCAGGCAGCACTTGTGCGGTGCGTCCGCAGATCTGCACAAATTCTAAACCTGTTGGCTACGGTCCAGTGCGCCACCGCTGAAGAAAACTAATATATTGCGCTGCAGCACTCGTACGCTAGACACACTATGGTGTATCAACCTCAAGAACAAGCATTAACACTGCTGCTGCTTCCAGTAAGTGCTGTCAAGTACACACAGGGAACGCAACCCAACCACCTACTACCACGCTGCTCAACAGCGAAATGAAGACCCAACCACCTACTACCACGCTGCTCAACAGCGAAATGAAGACCCAACCACCTACTACCGCGCTGCTCAACAGTGAAATGAAGACCCAACCACCTACTACCGCGCTGCTCAACAGTGAAATGAAGACCCAACCCAGCAACAACACAGCCAACCACCGTCGCCCTGTTCAACCGACCACTTGGCAAGAGTCGGCAACCCTCACGTAGCACTGTGTGAATCACGTCAGCTTGCTATGCCTGTCCAACAAGCGTGCCTCATTCTCCGAGGATGCATTGAGAGCACTCAGCTTGCTGCTGTGTTGTGCACGATACGAAAGTCAGCATGACCACCGCACATGGTTTGATGTGCGCTAGCAGTGCATGAGCCACTTATACCTGGGGGGAAAAACTCTGTAAGAGATCTAGACAATGCTTGCCTCCTTGCTGTCAGCGCGATGCGTATACTCATGCAGCTGGCACTGAGTGTGGTGAGAGGTCAGGCTCACGTGTGCAGCCCGATACACTACACCAAGACAACAGCAAGCGCCACTGCCAAGGCTGCCTGCAGCAGGAGCATCACCACCTGCAGCAACAAGCGAGTACAAGCATTTCAGCAAAACGCGGTAACTTGCTCCTCTTCTGCTGAACGGCTGACTTGCTGCATACCTGGGGTGCAAACAAAGCACTGCAGTGTGGCAAGATCTCAGCATTGACTCAAGGCAGCTATGTAAGCAACCCCCTGACACGCTTGACTGCAATCCTGCAAAGGGTTTGCGGTCCATCTGGTGTACAGGCAGAAACAAACCACTGTACACTGCAGCTGAATCTACACATTCACAACTATGTGCAGGTCTCACCTGACTGCGTAACCGCCCAAAAGCCGGCTCTGCACTGGAGCTCTGCTGTGGCTTCAAGGAACAGCTGATGAGTGTTGCACTGCCGCCAATGCTGCAGTTGAAGTGCTGCGACTCGTAACAGTCTGTGAAGGTGGCGTTGACGCATGTGACTGACCGCAGAGGGCTTGTGTCAGTCGGGCATGCGTACTGCTGCCTTTCCCTGCAGTTGTTGGGTCTACAGCGCCTGCCGCCCGCACAGAACTCATCTAGTCTGCATACAACGCCGTTGCACTGCTCGTAATCTGGCTCGCAATCAACCTGCAAGCAGCAACGAGTAGCGAAGGTAGGCACTTTGCACATATGATGTGGCTTGCAGGTGGTGGGCCATGTGGCTGGCTGTGGTGCATTCGGGTGCTGACCGCTACCACCTTCTAGCGCTGACTTTGGCCACTGTATACTTCGCTCAAGCTGGCTTTGTGTTACAGCCTGTGGCCTCTGGTACTGCCTTGCACTGCCGCTGCTGCTGTGTGGTACCACATGGATGGCACATGAGCAGCACACTGCAGCACCATGGCCTCATACGGTCACTGCAACATCACGTACCTGCTTCTCTTTTCTGTCATAGCATTGGCCGTCTAAGCAAAAGCCCAACGGGGATGTGCAGCCTGTAGGAGAGCGGGCAGCAGGGTCGGAGGTAGGTGAGTCGCTGTTCAGGCAGGCATCACGCAGCTCCAAAGCAAGGTTTGAATGTCAGATCCTGCGAGCATACCACAGTGGCGAGCAGACGTTGCAATCGCAGCACAGCATCGCAGGCACGGCAGAAGCCTCTCACCTCTCCCACACTGTCGTGTGCCATGGCTGCAGCATATGACACCAGTAGGCCCGATCAACGCTAATAGGGTGGCCAGAAGGACGCAGCAAGCATGCATTTGTAATCAGCATCCACCCAGTAAGCTTACTGCATGTTCAGCCAGCAGTTTCCCTTTATTCTATGGTTCACCGTAAAGGAGAGCATGCAGTGTCTGGCAACTGCAAGGCGTATGCTCGGAGTCACCGTTAGCCTGGCAGGCATGTCACCAGTCGGCATGTTCCAAGTTCAACTTCCAACTATACCGCTCCGCCGGCTTCGGCCATCCGCAGCGAGTGGAGCTGCAAAACAGCCAATGTACACAGTCTGTGTAACACAGAGGTTACCATATAAACGTCAGCATGTGAAACCTCTGCTTGGCAGAGAAGGGCAGCACTTGCTGCCACACTACTGCAGTACACGGTCATGGCCATGACACTGGCTATACCAATCAGAACAGGAACAAGATAGAGTTTCGCGGGAAACCAATTCATAACCTGCACAAACACTGCCATGCGGCGCTGGTACTCCCACCTGCCACGCTGGTGCTGCTGAGGCGCTGCTGCTGCACCCTGCAGCCGCTTCGAGAGTTCTGCTGGGCCCCTGCTGCTGAACCACAAATGTAGCCTGTGCTACACAAAAAAACTACTCCAAGCCACGAAGCAGGCAACACGCTGCCCTCTCATAACGACAATGGACGCTGCACTGTAAAATATATGTTTCATCTTGCGCTCTCTCTCGCTCTCTCAGGCCCAGGCAGTCCAGTCAAGCTCAGGCTGGCACGTTTGCCATCTGTTCCTGCAGCGCCTGCTCGATGATCTGCCTGTACTGGCTCTTCTGCTTCACACCCGGCATGTTTGCTATCCGCTCCTTGTTAGAGAACACCTGCAGCAAAGATTGCAGGCAGGCAGCAGCGGAACACAGCTATGACTGAGCCCTTCATGCAATTGATGCAGCTGGCTTAGCATCAAATTGCTAGTGGGCGCTCTGCTTGCCTGCGCTTGTACCCATGCTATGTTACACATCTGCTTTATCTCTATGACAGGGTTTACCAACATGCCCATCCCTAAACCCTAGCAAGCCGCTTATCCACGCATGTTGTGTCCTAATGCTGCAACCCACAAAGTATGGCAGGCATCAGAGGGCTACAGCCTGAAGAATTGCAGTTTAGGTGCTTTCAGGCTAGGCAATTAATTAGTCAGTGCTGCTGGTAAGTAAAGGCAGGCGCACCTCTGCACACTGCCTTACCAGCAGCTCTAACACCCTGCCAGCGCAGCTGCGGTGCAGCACCCCGCCCTCACCCTGCATGCCTGGTGAAGTTTGATACCATGCCTGATGGTGCAGCAACAGCTTGAACAGTCCTGCCAGTACAGGCAACTACACATGTTGCTGGCCTCCAGACCTGCCACAAGACATCCTCACTGCATGCTGGTTTCATAAGCTGTTGTGCAGACCCCGTCTTAGGCGCAGCTGTAACCGTAACATGCAACAACTTCTGCAGTGCTGGGCCTCACCTGTACTGTTGGTGTGCCGTTTACGCCTGCTGCCTCTGCAATCTCGGGGTCCTGCTCGATGTCAATCTCCACGTAATGGATCTTGCCCGCGTAGCTCTCCACCACACTGTTGAAGATCGGCTTCAGCGTCCTGCAGCAACCAACACCACATGCAAACATGCAGCAGTCGGCCACATGGGAGCTAGCTGCATAAAAAAGCATGCCAAATACCAATCCAGCAGCACCATACCACGCCACTACATGACAGCAACTCACCGCAAACTCAGTGCGTGCATCCACTGCCCAGTCACACTCCTGCTAAGTAGACGAATCAATCACCCGTTATCTAAGCAAGAGCTTCACCCAGGATGGACACACACCAGTTGATCTGGACACAGTCTGCACAGCCAACCAGAACACGCAACTCAACCCAATCTGGCAGCACTGCATGTGCAAGCCACGCACCTGCATGGCCCGCAGGTTGGTGACGTGTACAGCACTGTGATGGGCCGCGTGCTCTCGTGGTACAGCTTGCGCAGCGCGTACTGCCCCTTGTGCTTGTCCTTGCTGATGTCAAAGCTGTCTGCTGTGTCCACGCTGTCCATGGCCTTGGGCGCAGGAGCAGCCTGCTGCAGAGGAGAAAGCAGCAGCAGCAGCAGCAGGCGCAGCATACGAAAGCGTATTGAGGAGCGCCAGCAGGGGCCAAAGGCAACGCTGGTATCGTCATCAAGCTTGCATTAGTACAATGCATGCATGCATATCCACAGCAGCCAGCGGATTCTTTGGGAAGGTGATCAGGCAGTTGCTGTAGGCTGCCAATCCCATGCACCCGTGTTTCCTTGCATTGTGCACAGCCAGCAGCACGCAAACGGCACAAGCATCAGCAGGAGCCCTTCTTCACCCTCCCGTGAGCTGCATCATCAACTGTGCAGCAAACCTGCCCCTCACCGCATGTTCTGCTGGCTGCTCCTGCTGCTTATATTCCCGGCCTAGTGCGTTTGCTGTGAGGTAGCGCTCCGCGGAGAGCGCTGCCATGCAGCCGCTGCCTGCTGCCGTAATGGCCTGGCGCCACTCTGTGTCGTGCAAGTCACCCGCTGAATAGACGCCCTCCACACTGGTGGCAGCACCGTGGCTGACCTGCGCACATGACAGGCACGTGATGTGCCACACAGCAACACAGGTGGAGGGTCAGCAGGTGGATCTGTGGTACACGACGCGTGCTGCTGCTGCTGCTGCTCACAGCTGTAGTAGCAACTTGACTGAATACCCCTAGCCAAAGAATACACCGAGCCGCGTACTCAGCTCACACGATTCCAACAACACCTGCTTACGCCACACGCCCGCTTCAAGCACAACGCAGCCAGCAGCAGCGCAACCCCTGCACTGCCGCACCTTGACGTAACCAGCCTCATCCAGCTCGATCTGTCCTGCAACCAGCTTGCTGTTGGGCTGGTGGCCAATGCCGTAGAACAGGCCGTTGACCTTCAGGTCGCGCTTATCCCCGGTTGCGTTATCCACCAGGTGCAGCCCCTCCAGCACGTTGTCACCAAATGCATCCTCAACACCTGTGTTGAAGTGCACTGTCACCTGCAGTACACGGACGATCAAGAGCACATGACGAGGATGCTGAGCTGCAAGCAGATTGGCAATTGCCTGGCAGCACACAAACACGCAGGCAGTCCGCCACCTTGCATCCTCGCTGCATTTCCGCAACAGGCCTAAGTTGCTGTGTTGTCCTTTGTTGCCCGCGTTCACTTATGCGCAAGCAAAACAGCTGCAAATCATAGTCCACTGCTGCTGCAGTAGTGCTGCTGTAGTGCTCAGCAATAGCACTGCCTCCGCACCTTGGGGTGTGCCAGCGCCCTGTCCTGCATCGCCTTGCTGGCACGCATTGCTGGCCCACGCACCAGCAGATGCACCCTGCTCGCGTACTTTGTCAGGTACACTGCCTCCTCTGCTGCGCTGTCGCCGCCACCAACCACTGCAACCTCCCGCTCCTTAAACAGCGGGCTAGCTCCGTCGCAGATCGCGCACGCGCTGATGCCCTTTGACCAGTACGTCTCCTCAGACGGCAGGTTCAGGCGCCTTGCTGTTGCGCCTGTTGCGATGATGACAGAGTGTGCTAGCTTGCTGCGCTCTCCGCTTGTGATCTTGAATGGCCTGCTAGACAGATCAATTGACTCGACGTCTTCTGTGTACAGCTCAGCACCCCAGCGCTCAGCCTGCAGGAACAGCAAGTGAAGCGGATGTGAGCATACTACCACCGCCGAAGTGGCAGCTGATGACAGGCCTTCTGCTGTGACGAATAACACATTCATGGTGCCATTAGGGTGCAGTTGCAGCTACTGTGTGCATGCATGCCGGTGTGGGCCAGCAAGAACTACAAAGATAAAGCTGACACCAATATTATTCTGCAACCAGACTATCACTGCAGCCCATGCATGGAAACCTGGCGAAGCATATTTATGGTGCCACTCCAGGCGGCCGCAGCATGAGGGTACGTAAGGCCAAGATGCCCGGCAGCAGCTGCTACAGTACCCAGGCACGCACCTGCTTACGCATGCGGTCCATCAGGTCTGGCCCAGTAACACCCTCAGGGAAACCAGGGAAGTTCTCAACCTCTGTGGTGGTCATGAGCTGTCCGCCACGCCCGTTCTGCAAGCCCTCGAACACAACGGGCTTCAAATTGGCACGCGCAGCGTAGATCGCTGCTGTGTATCCGGCTGGGCCAGAGCCAACAATGACCACGTTCTCGACGTCTGCATAGGCAGCAGCATGTCAGCAAAGGGTGAGGCAAGTGCTGATCCACTCCTGCTGCTGGATCTGCTACCATGCTTGCACTGCTGCTCAGCACCTGTGCCAGCCTGTTGCTGTGCTGCCGTTGCTGCTACATCTCAGCAACAACAAAGATGCGAAAACGGTATACCTTCTGCACGACGAGCCACGTACTGCAGGCACTGCAATTGCTCTGCTGCACGCACACCACACCTGCTGCTGCAGCACCGTTGCCGTTCGCCCCATTGCCGTTGCCAATTGCAGCCAGAACTACACCGTTCCTCAGCTGCTTTCCAAACTGCAGTGCGACACCAGCTGCATGCGTAGAGGCAGGTGCGAGACACGCACGCTGAGGACCACGCTGTTGTGCTCCATGACAGCAGCGCACGACCGCTGCGTGCTGCTTTTGCTGCTTTCCTGATAACACCGAACAACCACGCTTTTGCCCTAGCATGGTAGCATTCATCGTGGTGCGCAGGCGTGAAAAGCGCGAACTTGTGCAGCGAGTTGTGCAAGCTTACACAAGTAAATGTGCCTAGGAAGAACAGAACAGCTCCAATGAGCAAGGCGAAAGTGCTGATCACCGTATGGCAGGTGCTGTTGAACTGTGTCACCCTCCAGAACCACTAATACAACACCAGAACGCCACTGGATTACGAGCTCATCAGAGCCTGTGACTACCAACTGATCGCATCACCCCTCATTTGGCTGAAGGTGCAAGCTAGCTTGCATCAGCATCGTGTGCACCCTGCTGCTCTTTTCATTTCAGGTTGCGGCAGTACTGGTCAGTATAGTCAGATGACACGCCTTGCACCGGCTTGGTGCTTGCAGTCTCAGGCTGACTGAATTTCAGGCACAGGCCCCTCTTTTCGAAGCTTGTAACGTTGAAGCAGCAGTACCTGCCAAAATATTGCATACAATTATGCCACTGTCTGACCATCGGACAGGCTGTCCCTCGGCTGCAGGGCCCTGCTGCATTGCATGCACAGCATGCAGGCAGCCCAACTGGGGCTGCCACACGCGCATAACTTTCTGTGATAGAAGAATGAGGTAGTTTCACCCAGCGCCTGCTGATGAGTTATGTGGGCATGCATCACTGAGTGGCACTGGTAGCCGCTGCCGCTGCCGCATGAGGCATGGCGAACTTCGCATCATGTTGAACATGATCAACGCAGAGTACACCATATCATTTGCCAGCCTGGCGTGCTGGCAACATGTGCACCGTGTACCCTAGTAGGGTTGTCCAAGTTTGACCATCAAACACAAAGCATATGGTCACGAATGTTATCAGCCTCGGCTGCAAGCCAACGCAACCCAGTGAGATGTACATGTTGGGCCAGTGTTGAGCCAACTTGATTGCTCATTCGACTTGAGGCGTCAGTCACCGTGGCCAGACTGACCCTCTTTGTACCTATCTTGTCCCTGGCGCCGGGCCTGGGCATCATGCAGTGCTGCATCATCATAATAAGCCCGCAGGAAAAAAGTAATTCAAAATAGGCGGTGAATACATGCAGTGTGCCGCAGTGTGGCGCTGGGCCGTACCAGGGCAAATTTCTTAGGGCTGGTAGCCTGGTGGCGGCCATCATGATGATCAGGCCGGTGTGGATGCCAAGCAGACTGTTCTACATATATGGCACTGCATGTTGCATGGGCGTCGGTAGTGGCTGTCATGTCTGCCGCTGCTGAGCTGATCAGTCATGACTCAGCTCATATTTTAGTTTGCTCCTGCAGTGCAAAAGGCCTCCTGCTCTTGGTGTCACATGTAAAAGTAATAGCAGCACCCAAGCAGCAAGGCATGCAGTGACACCCTTCCCCTGTTCGTTGTTCGTTGTCACAACGAGGCCGGGCGCCTCATGCATGGCAACCACAATAGCAACATATTGTGGTGCTGAAGGCGCCATCACCCCACCACCCTTGAACGCACCCTCCAGTACCGTGTTGCTGCCGCAACAGTGCTGGCAGCCCATAAGGCGTCAGAGGCAGCACGGCACATGCTGCGCAGCATCCTACTTTGGCGGCAGGTTGCTGCCAGCCGGGGCCCCTGCTGCTGCTCCACGGCCAGGCAGGCAGCCTAAGGGCCAGGGATCGTGGATTCAGCATCAGTCGCAGCAAGACGGCAGCAGCCTGCTGCTGCTTGCGTTGTAACAGCTGCTGCACGCGGTTTGAACCTTTGTGACAAGTGGAATACGATCGCTCGATGTACCCCCTCCATCGTTGCCAGTTGCTGCAGAAACGTGTGAAAAGAAGTCCTTGAAAGTTCGATATGCACGGTGACAGGATGCAAAAACGCAGGCCTTTCCAGGCAGCAGCAGAGGTCGACTCCTTGAGTACTGGAGCTGCTGGGGCGTTGAAGAAGCTGATAGCTGCCTCCAGGAGCTCTGGGACCCTAAACCTAGCCAACAGGCATCTGCAGCAGGTCAGCAGTGGCACAGCATGTCTGGCATCAAAGCAGCAGTTGTACAGCATGCTGGGGAACATGCTGCTGACGTTGCGCCCTTCCTGTGCACATGACAGGTGCCTGAGGAGGTTTACCATGTTGAAGCAGATGGAGACAACATCAAGTGGTGGGAGGTGCGCGCACAGTTGCAGCAGCATGCATGCAGCAGTGATAGGCAGGAGAACAGCGCTGCATGGCACTGATGTTTGCTGTGGTTGCAGGTCAATGAGCTCACAAAGCTTGACATGTCCTACAACGAGCTGCAGCAGCTGCCAGCACAGCTCTGGTCGTTGGCCGCGCTGAACACTCTACTGCTCAGGTGTGAGAGGGGATTGCAGGCTGCATGCTCGTCTGTACTAGTATGGCGCCATGCAACCGTTTGAGCAATCGTGTACGCCGTGGGCGCGTTGCTGATCACGCTTAACATGCCACTGCAGCGGCATGTGTGCTGAAGCGCACTCAGAACCAGTTTCAGCAAGACCTTCATCATAGCATCTAATTCATATGGCAGCCCTGTGCCTTTTCAACTGTTGATGTATGCATGCAGCTGCACCCCCAGCAATGTCCTGCGTACCTCTCTCATGCATGCACACCCTGCCTGTGCTGTGGCTGCCTACATATGAACAGCTCAAACCAGCTGCAGCAGCTGCCACCTGGAATAGAAGCTCTAGAGGCAGTAAAGCAGCTGGACGTTGGTGACAACCCCTTGGCTAGCCTGCCAGAGCAGGTTGCCGACCTGCCAGCCCTAGCCATCCTCAACTGCAGCAACTGCAAGCTGCGGAAGCTGCCTGAACGCCTGGGAGTGAGGCAGCCGCAGCTGTCGATGGTGAATGTGGCGGGCAACCAGCTGACCACCCTGCCTTCAGGTAGGCACATGCTGCGAGCCCGTGTGTAGTAGGCAAGGCACAATTTTGACAAGAACATGTTGCTGTGTACGCGAGGCATGGGCGGAAGTCCACCAGAGGTTGTGGATGGCAACAGCAAACTAGTACGGTACAGCCTCAGCATACAGAGTCGCCAGCTGCTGCCTGTACACCTGCATGCTGAAGAAGCAGCAACAACATTGGGATGCAGGGTGTTCGCTATGGTAAGCAGATCACTGCTATCCTGCATGTGTCCTGCAGGGCTGGCGTGTGCACAGGCGCTGGTGGTGCTGAATGCCTCCAAGAACCAGCTGGCTGAGCTGCCGGGTGACCTGCTGGCTGCATGGCTGGCACTGCGGGATCTGGACGTGTCGTCAAACCAGCTGACGGTAGGCGCTGTGTGGCGCAGTGACAGCATGCATGCTGAGTCTGCGATGGCAACAATTTTCATGCAATGCGGCTGCAGCAGCTGCAGCCTTGTCAACCATGCATATGTACACATGCAACAGCCCAAGCACATGCCAGACCATACAGCATCTTATAAAGCGGCCTTCAACCCTTCACCTCTGTGCGCGCAGGCCCTGCCTGCTGCTGTGGGCAGCCTGCCGCGCCTGTCGCTGCTGGATGTGCGCAGCAACCAGCTGTCGTCCCTGCCTGCTGAGCTGGGGCGTGCCAGCAGTCTGGTGGAGCTCAAGGCCGGCTTCAACAGGCTGCAGGCACTGCCAGATACACTGGGCATGCTGGTCAACATGAAGACGCTGGATGTGCGCAACAACCTGCTGCAGGTGAGGCAAGCAGCATGGGGGCAACGCCTGCGGACTGCTCATTGCAACATTCACAGTGATACAGGACTGCTGCAGACTGAGGCAACTGCTTACAGCCTCAAGGGGCCCCAGTAGACTGTGCGATGCGCTTAGGCGTTTGCCCCATGCTGCTAGGCAGCGCAGTGCTGTTCTGATTGCCGGAAGCATGGGCGTGTTGAACCCCCGGTATAGTGCTGATCTGCATGCATGTGCGTGTGTGCCGCTTTGGGGAAGGGACTCTGCATGCGCATGCACATGTTCTTATGAGCATACCTACACCCGTAAGGGTGCACAGATAACTGTGCAGCTGCTGCGCCAAGCAACAGCACGGTGCCGCCTGAGTGTGCTTTTTCATCGCTTGCAGGAGCTTCCTGAGACGCTGTGTGGGCTGCAGCTGGTGCTGCATACCCACAGCCGTATGGGTGTAAGCAACGATATATGCAGCTGTTGCCTGGTGACAGCACAACGCCGCCTGTGTGTGCGTTTTCATCACCTGCAGGAGCTTCCTGAGACGCTGTGTGGGCTGCAGCTGGTGCTGCTGGACCTGACCAACAACAGCCTGCGGCGGCTGCCAGCTGCGCTAGGCCAGATGACCAGCCTGCGCAGCATGCCCCTGGACGGCAACGCACTCAAGCTGATGCGGCGAGAGCTCTGGTCAGGTAGGCGCAATTGTTACTGCATGAATATCGATTGTTGGAGCGCTGGCGCCATGGCCATACTGTGCATGCAGCTACGGCAAGATTGCAGGATTGCTCTCGCTGCATAGTACACATGCCCCTGGACGGCAACGCACTGAAGCTCATGCGGCGAGAGCTCTGGTCAGGTAGGCGCTCTGTTGTTGGAGTGCGGGCGCCATGGTCATACTATGCATGCAGCTACGGCATGTTTGCAGGTTTGCTCTTGCCACATAGTACACATGCCCCTGGATGGCAACGCACTGAAGCTGATGCGGTGAGAGCTCTGGTCAGGTAACCGCAATTCGAAATGCATGTATAATCTGTTGGAGTGCTGGCGCCGTGGCCATACTATGCATGCAGCTACGGCATATTTGCAGGGTTGCTCTCGCCGCATAGTACACGAGTTGTGTGAGAGATGCCAGCATATGCAACTGCTGTCAAAGGCGTGGGTTTTGCGGCTTGATGCTGCTGTGTGTGTTGTGCAGGCCCTATCTCAGCCCTACTGCAGCACCTGCGTGACCAGATTCCAGAACAGACAGGCAGCAGCAACAGCACCAGCAGCGGCCAGATCAGCAGACACAGCTCACACAACAGTTCGACGGCTGCAACATCCGCAGCGGCAGCAGCTGTGGTGGCAGCAGCAGCTGCTGCCGCTGCAGCAGACAGGCCCATGCGTGGTGGCAACAGCAGCAGCGGTGGGGCTGGTGAGCTCATTCTGAAGGGCAAGGGCCTCACCAGCATACCAGCAGAAGTGTGGCAGGTGAGCACACTCAAACTTGGTGTGAGCATGCGTGATAGCCTTCTCACCATGCATCAACAGCGTGCGTGGGTTCGTTGACCACTCATGCAGCTCAGGTTGCTTGCATGGTTACAAGCAGCAGCACATATGAACAACCAGCTGTAAAACCCTAGCCTCTGGTTGGGTGTCAAGCATCCATCAACCCATGTATGAGATACCGCTCGCTCAATTGTGTCTTGCAGTCTGCCGCAAGCCTTGCCAAGCTCGACCTGTCAGGCAACAACTTCAGCGCTGACTCAGCCCTTGACCCAGCCTGCCTCTCCACCCTAGCCCACCTCAAGGTGCTGTGCCTCAACAGCTGCAGCCTCACTGCCTGGCCGCTGCGCGGCGTGCGGCCTGGTGCATTGGATAGTTTGCATACACTGGAGGCGCGGGGGAACCCGCTGCGGGGCGTGATGGGGAGGGGCTGCTTAGCAAGCTGCCCTGCGCTGCGCAGCTTAGATCTGTCAGGTGAGATAGATTAGGCTTCATAGATATGGTTTCACTGTGGTGTGGGAAGTTGAGTGAGCAGGTGGCTACGGCATGAGCTGGGACAGGTGCATTCGTAATATCACGCGTGCGCATGGCAGCGCAGAACGTTGGGCACTAATGAAGCAGTCACACGGTCAGCATCATAGGACTTGCTGCTACATGCAGGTACGCCGCTGTTCTCGCATACTACTGTGGCTTGCATATATAGCAGATAGTGCCTGTGTCAATCAACTCAGGGATTGCCTGCTGTGGACTGCCAACAGGTGTGCGGGGGTTGCAGCTGGCTGCTGACGTGTTGCAAGACACACCGCAGCTGGAGGTGCTGCTGGCCAGCAATGCAGGGCTGCAGGACTTCCCTGCTGCTGTGCTGGCCTGCAAAGGGCTCCGCCAGCTCACCCTTGGCAGCAACAGCATCTCTAGCCTGCCGGTGGAGGTGACACGACTGACAAGGTGCGTGCCTGGCGACCATGTGAAAGCAGCAGCATCCCATAGCAGAACAGCAAGCAGACACTCAACCCCTGCATGCAAGGGGGCGATGTAGTTGGTACAGAGTAGCTGTGCTGGCAGCATGCCGTGCAGTGTTGGCGTGGAGAGGTGCTGTTATGTGCTGTGCGTGGTGGTTCTGCATGCCTGAAAATGCCCCGCTTTGCACAGTGACATTACATCGGCAGGCTACCTGTCGCTCCAATTGTTGTGGCATGCTGACCCTGCGTTAGTTCAGCACTCTTACACAGCCACAAGGATGCCACAGCAGCACAGGGCTGCAAGCACAGCTTCCCGCTCTTCCAGCGTTGTGACTCCCACCCCTGCATGCACTCTCTTGTGCATCCCTCTCAACAATTATGAACCAAACATGCACTGCGTGGCACGCAGGTTGAGCGAGTTGGATGTCAGCAACAACCAGCTGAGCAGCCTGCCACTGCAGCTGGGCCTGCTGTCAGGCAGCCTGCGTGTACTGCAGCTGGAGGGCAACTGCCTACGCACCATCCGGCGGCCAATTCTGGAGAAGGGCACTGCAGCAGTGCTGGACTGGCTGAGGGACAGGATCCCTGCTTGAGGCTGCATTCATCCTTGTGCAGTCCGACTGGATGAATGCTTTGAATGCTTTGAAACAAAGGGCCTATGCTTCAAATGCCAGGGTTGCGACACAGCCTTCCCAGTGCCTACTGGCAGCGGCGCTGCCTGCTACTAATGGGCATCGCGTGCCTGTTGTTTTGTGCAATGCGATACTTGAAATACACTGTGTAATAGCCGCTATTACTCAATGTTGAAGAGCGAGTACTTCAGGCCGCTGTAACAATCATGGTAACGTGCCTTGTGTTTACGTTGGGCCCCACAGCGCTATGGGTGGCAGCTGGAGATGCCGGTTACCACCATCCGTTACATCAGGCCCTGAACCGGGTTGCTCATGTTGACATCAAGACGCCGCGCAGCCTGCGGCAACGATCCTGCTGTGTTAATACATCCACAGATGAGTCATGGCAGATCACCTGCCCGCGCCACTGACGCATCGTCGGACATTACCGTATTGGCTTAGAAGCGTCTGACTCAGACAATGTGACATTGTCAAATTTGTTGTGGTGTTACACAGGTCATAACCATGTATGTAGTGGCAGTAAAACCCTGTCCCTGATGGCATCAAAGTAAGCCATGCCACACCAACAGTGTTTGCGACAGTAGGCCATGCACCAAAACGCACATATTGGCCCTTGCCATACCCACCATAAACCAGCAGAATCGTGTACTACACACGCAACTCAAGTGCTTCCAACTGTGTATCCCAAGTGACCGGCATTGCGGAAGAACCATGTGTCCATTGTGAATGCTACTAGCCTGGAATGCTGCACAGCACGCTGGCACAGATTGCAAGCTGACAGCCCATGTCTTCATGTACAGTGCCCAGCTTGGCAACGTGTGACACCATTGCATAACTTCCATGACAGCTGAACTCCAAACCCTTTATTCCCCACCCCGCCACTGCAGCTGTCAAAGTGACATATGCATACAGGGCCGCCACAACAAGCACCCCTCAGCAGGACTGCACAACCCATTCACCGCGGGCACACAATTGTGCTGCCCGGGGCCACACACTCGCGCTCAGGGCACGGCAGCCCCTTCCTTGGAGACCTGGTTGCCTTGCAACCACTTTCACAACTTCAGCTGCAGCAAGATCAACGACCACGCAGCTCAAGTCCTGCATATGCCCGACTGTGACCCGCTACAGCAGCGCTCACACCTCCAATTTGAAAAGCAATAGCGTAATGCGACTGGCTACAGCTACTGTTGAGACAAGTTCAGACTATTGTTGACTCTGTTTTGTCGTATTACATGGAAAGCGACGCGTTTCGGGCTCTTCACCCTTCATCAGGCTTCAATCCTGTGAACACGGACAGAATCAACAAATACTCGCGATCAGAAGCACACAACAACAGGGTGCAGGTTTTTGGGTGAGGTCACTGGCCATGTTGCCAGTGGCTCGAACCCTGTGTTCATCATCAAGACCTCATGGTTTGCTTTTGCAGTGCAGTATTGTACAGGGTTCGAGCCACTGGCAACATGGCCAGTGACCTCACCCAAAAACCTGCACCCTGTTGTTGTGTGCTTCTGATGGCGAGTATTTGTTGATTCTGTCCGTGTTCACAGGATTGAAGCCTGATGAAGGGTGAAGAGCCCCAAACGCGTCGCTTTCCATGTAATACGACAAAACAGAGTCAACAATAGTCTGAACTTGTCTCAACAGCAGCTGTAGCCAGTCGCATTACGCTATTGCTTTTCAGACTGCGACCCGCTACAGCAGCGCTCACACCTCCAGGTCTATCAGCAGGCTCAGCCTGTTGACCCGCACCCCCCACAGCTGCACCCCCCCATCATCACACCCAAAACCGCCACCACCACCGCCACTAAACCGTCCACATCCATCCCAATCATCATCATCCTCTCGCCACCCAACGCCTCCGCCAACCCTCACACGCTTCAAGTTGCTGCACTTGCCAGCACGCAGCTGCCGCCTGCCGAGTCCAGCCGCCAGCAGCAACACTGCAGCAAGCAGCAGCCGCGCGCCCCTTCAGTGGCAGCAGCCGCCACCAGCACACCCATTCACCTTCGGGCCAGTTGCAGTTGCAACCGTCTCTACACCGGGTGCGGCAACCGCAACACTCTTGGGGCCAGCCGTCTTGGCAGTGCCAGCACCTGCAGCAGCAGGGGTGCTGCCAGCGAGGCGTGCGCGCATGATGGACGCAGCCTCCACCATGTTGCGCAGCGAGGGGATGACTTCAGCCCAGCGGCGGGTCTTGAGGCCGCAGTCTGGGTTGACCCAGATGTGCTGCGGGCGGCCCTTGAGCACGCCGCTGTCAACAAAGCCCTGGATCTTCTCCACCAGCCAGTCCACGTCAGGCACCTGCAATAGTGTGAGCAGCAGAAGCGAATGAATGAGTGATTGAATGAGCTACGCGTGGTGTGTTGACACTTAACACCTGCGCACTTCACACCTGCGCAGTCCATGTCAGGCACCTGCGGCGACAGTGACAGCAGCAGAAGTGACAGTAGCAGGGTGGTAGGGTGGATGCATGTGTGCATATACAAGAACCCGGATGTTTGCGTCTGGCGCGCGCTATGTCAGCACAGCATTGCAGCAAAGGAAACAGCAGTTGCTGTGATTTATATTTGGCAGTGCCGGCGCTTTACAGCAATTACACAGCAGGAGCCTAGCAGTTGTGCCACACTTACGTACCGCTCATCACAGCTAACCACACAACCATCACATACAAGCAGGACCCTTTGGGTCGATCATGCAACCCCAGGCCAGCTGTGTTATAGAACCCTTGCGGCCAGGTACTGCCACGTGCCCGCGGGATGCACACAATGAATAAAGAGCATGACGCATTCGCGCGATGACCAATCTCCAGGCTCACCTACGGGCTGTGCACGTCCTACACGCCATTACGCACTGCTACAAGCCAGCAGGCTGCACACACTCTACACAAGAGCACAACACATTCATGGGTTCTGTTGCCTATATATAGGACGACATTTCAGTCTGCCGGCTGACCTGTGGGCTCTGCACGCCGTACACGCCAACATGCCTGCAGGCTGCACACAATCAGAAAAAGAGCAGAAGCCAATCACGCTGTTGCCGCCATAGGGCCTAACAGTCTGCCGGCTCACCTGTGGGCTGTGCACGTCGTACACGCCGGGGCCCAGGTCCTTGCCGTAGCCGCTGGCAGCCAGCGCAGACACCATCGCGTCACCGCTGCGGCTGTTCTCAATGGTCAGCACGTCAGCTGCGGGTGGGAGCAGCAGGGATGTGGCAAGGATTAGGCGGTGCAGGGCAGTTGCAGCATAAGCTCAATGGGCCATAGAGAGGATAAGGAAAAAAGTTAGCCAGGATTCATGTGTGGCGTCATTGAGACATCAGTAGCTGCATGTGTGCTTTGATGGCTATGTCTTCACTGCACGCGTACAAGCGGCGCTGCTACACTGTAAGATATCTTCCTTGCACAGCCTTGGTTGCTGCCGTAATGAAAAAACACCACCACCAGCACCTCGTATGATATTGCTTGCATGCTGCTGCAATCCTGGCAAAGGTGCACCCTGTACACTCACTGCCAATACGCAAAAGCACACCATGTGGTATGCATGCACATATAACGTGCACCCTCACCACCCATGCCCAACCGCACGCCAACAACCAACGCCCAAGCAATGTGCTCCCTCACCGTCCATGCGCATCAGCACACCAAAACCTGATGCACACAACCCACACAACCCATGCGCAAATGCACACCATGTGTGCACATTCTGCATATCCAATGCCCCCCCTCACCGTCCATGGCGTCCACCGCCTCCATGATGTCCTGGAAGTCGCTATAGCAGAGGTGTGTCACCACCTGCACAGCCGGCTTGGCCACGCTCGTGCTCAGCCTGGCGCGCAACAGGGAGGGTAATAAGAGGGAAGCAGGACAGCCAGCACCAAACTTATAGCTGGCATGTCAAGATAGCATGCGTGCAGGTTGCTGCTTGCATGAATAGGGAGACAGTGGAGAAGCAACAGCGGCCACACTCATGCTCAGCCTGGCAGCAGCACAGAGACAAACAGAGGGAAGCAGAACAGGCGAGACAGGGCCAACCAGCAACAGCTTTACAGATGGCATGTCAAGACAGCATGCGGGTAAGTTGACTGCGTCTATAAACAGGGAGACAACGGAGCAGCCAAACAGCGCAGCAGCAACTAGCGGGAATGTGGCAGGCAAAGGGAAGCATGCTTGCTTTTTGTGCTGTTGCTCAGCCTGGCAGGGTGCCGGTTACATCCAGGCATGCGACGAAGAAGAGGTGCATTGCTGCAAGCTGCAGACAGCAGGAAGCAGAGCTGACACTGTTACCGTCTCATGCATGGTATGCTGATGCCAGCGCTATTCCATCCATCGGTAGCATTCGCTGTGTCTGGTCAGCAACACAGCAAATGCTCATGTGCTGTTGCCATCAACATAGCCCCACATAGCAAGCCGAGCACATTTGTGGCGACACACATCAAGCCCATCTGCACAACACCCAAACTTACGTTGCAGAAGCCGCAGTGCTGGGGTGCCACCTAGTGCATTGCAAGCGCCACACAACTTACAAATAAGCATTGCGTTGCCCTATTCAGTCACAGGGACACCACCAAAGTGTGCACGTTGAGATGACACTCGCTTACTAGAATTTGGTACATGCGACACTGTGCAGTTCAGAACATTGCACAGCGTAACCACAAGTGTGCACACTGTTGACTCAATGTAACATAGCTCATGTAACATGAAACTTTGCGTAATGGTAGAGTTGTGTAACACACTGCATGCACCCTTCACGCACGGTCTGCCTGCAGTGCACACACCAAGGCCCTGGGTTGTTCACGCCTGCTGAGCACCCACACACCCGCTGGTTGCTTCCTGATCCCACACCAACACTGGCCGGCCGGCACTGCATATGCAGCACCAAGCACAGGCATCCACACGTTGAAAGGCTCCAGGAGTCGAACCTGGTAGCTCCCTGCTTGCAGGGTGTCATACCACATGACCTAACCTTTCGCAGTGACAGTGATGGGACGAGGCAGCGCAGAGGCATGCCAAGCAACCGTAACGGGCGCCAACCAAATGGCTTGTGCAGGCTGGACGTGGAATGTCCTGCTCAGAGCGTGGCCCAGGCACACAGGTGGTGCACACACACGCAGGTATTGTTTGCACAACATCAACAAAACCTGCTTAACAACTACTCTAGAGTCAGCTTACCCTGGTGCAGCCCTTGCCTGCAACCGTCCTGCTTTGTGTAACCTAAACCCGCACCCTAGCAAGCTGCGCAGTTGCTTCAGCTCAAGTCAGCATTGAACCACAGGGCTCATGAACTCACTCGAGCTGAAGCAACTGCGCCACATAGGTGCATAGTGCATGCATGCACTATGCGACGCACCATGACCAGCAAACTTGGAACACCGCACTTATACTACAAACAGCAGGCCGTGTGTACTCTCAAACAGCGCAGCAGCCAACCAAGGCAGCAATTGCACACCATCTCATTCCCAGCACATACCAGCCTTTACGCAATATTCACCAACAAAATTTACAAACAACAGAGGCTGCGCTTTGGGCTGCATGCTGCTTCAGGCTGCTGCTGCTGTTACCGCTGCTCTCACCTGAATGCGTCCACTGCCCAGCCCAGGTAGCCAGCCCAGCGCTGCTGCTTCAGCGGCAGCCCCTCACGCAGCGCAGGCTCGTCAACCTGCGACATTGGAGATGACAGAGCGAGGATTGGTGGTAAAAAGACAGGCGTAGAATTTGCCTGAAAGGTTTCTTGGCTCGTCAACCTCTGCACAACAGGTTGCACAGCGCAAAGGGGCGGGGGGCATAGTGTGGGGGTGTGCAGGGGCAGGGTGAGCAGTGTTATGATAGCCACTGGACTGCAGGCTGTTGTGACATGGTCACAATGAACGCGGGGGAATGTGCTGAGAGCCGCAACAGCACTAGGCGGCGTCAGTGTATCCTTGCTGACAGGGATGTTGCAGCTGTGCACAGGCACTGAGAGCCGCTCCTCTGCTGCCGGCACAGTAAGCTGTGTGTATGATTTGTGCACAGTACACCGGCTGCAGAACACAAACAGCTTGAAACTGGAACAGCACGTCCAGTGTGTGCAGCCCACATCTGCACCTGCATTGCCAGAATGCACCTACAAGCAACCATGCCACATCAGCGCCACCATGCAGCATTCCATACAGCTCCCCACACTCCAACACAATTATCACACAAGATTAGCACACACCTGGATGATCTTGCAGCCGGCAGTCTGCAGCGCGTCCACCTCACGCCGCAGCGCCAGCCCCAGCTGCGCTGCCTGCCAACACAAAAATAACACTAAACAACATGAAATAACACAAATACAACACACACCTGGATGATCTTGCAGCCGGCGGTCTGCAGCGCATCCACCTTGCGCCGCAGGGCCAGGCCCAACTGCGCTGCCTGCCGACACAAAAGTAACACAAAATAACACATACATAACACACACCTGGATGATCTTGCTGCCGGCGGTCTGCAGCGCATCCACCTCGCGCCGCAGGGCCAGGCCCAACTGCGCTGCCTGCCGACACAAAAGTAACACAAAATAACACATACATAACACACACCTGGATGATCTTGCAGCCGGCAGTCTGCAGCGCATCCACTTCGCGCCTCAGCACCAGCCCCAGCTGCGCTGCCTGCCAACACAAAAATAACACTAAACATCAAATCACACAGATATAGCACACACCTGGATGATCTTGCAGCCGGCAGTCTGCAGCGCATCCACCTCGCGCCGCAGCGCCAGCCCCAGCTGTGCTGCCTGCGCAGCCCTGCTGATGTCCTTGCGGGGGAACGACCAGTTCAGAATCGTGACAGGCCCCGTCAGCATGCCCTTCACGGGCTTGGCAGTGAGCTGCTGCGCGACGATGAACTCACGCACAGTCATGGGCTGCAGGAACGCGACGTCGCCTGTGATGATGGGAGGGCGCACGTAGCGCGAGCCGTAGCTCTGCACCCAGCCCTGCAGGATTGAAAACAGATCGTCGGAAATGAACGTAGCAAGCGGCAAGGTAAGGGTGAGTTGTATCTGCAACAAGAACTACTAGTAGACCAGGCTGTACCATGCCTGTGTCAGGGAGGAAGCTTGCTGGGAGATGCGAGGCATAGCTCTGCACCCGGTCCTGCAGAATGACATGGCAACGATGGCAGGGAAGAAGGGTTGACATGATGCCAAGTGACTTTCAAGCTCAACAATGAGACTGGTCCCAGTGGCTGTGTGAGCTGCAGGACTGCAGGGCCATAGCCCGCCACAACCCCCTGCAGACATGCAGTTCTGCTCGCATGTGGCGCAGCTGATTAGATCAGAGCAGATCAAGCAACGACTACAAACTTTAGGGAGGGAAGCGACACGTATTCAAGCACTCGCACCAGCAGGGTGAAACTTAGGCCTAGCAGCTGCCCACGGCAAATGCTAGCGTAACAATCCCGCCCTTGCCCTTGACCTGAAGGTGCTTCTGTGGTAGTAGTATCCAGACAGCAATACTAAAGACCACAGAAGCACCCACCGGTCAAGGCCAGGCCCACCAGCTGCCTGCCAATACTCTGCGCCATGCCGGTTCACTAACACACCAACGATGGCATATGATACCCAACTGTACTTCTCTAACATGTTACTCCACAAGAAGCACATCTGCAGAGTCTGACGTCGAACCTCCCAGCTGCACGGCAACGCACTCAACAATGCAAGTTACCTTGCAACAAGCCATCAAGGCATCGCACGAGACATCCAACCACTTACTCATGACGCAACCACGCACAAGGAGCACACCTGCAGCGTGAATGCCAGGTTGGCTTGGTGGTACAGCAACATGGCGCATTACACCCGGCTGTACAGCAGAGGTCTGTGCCACATCAGTGTACCGCCAAGCCAAGCAGCGCAACCATTTGATCGTAATCAAAACACATTCAGCAACCGCGCATCTGCAGGATGAAGGCCATGCCTCCCAGCCGCATACCAAAGTACTCGACCATGTTATTTTACATTGATAACGTGTGACAGCGCCCCCTTGAAGCGTAATCAAACAAAACACGACCCAGCACCCCGCACCTGCAGCATGAAGGCCAGGCCTCCCAGCTATACACCAGCACTACTCAACCATGTGCTGGACCACCAAGCCAAACCTGACTCCAGTATCATGTGACAACACAAGTGTTTTTTGTTATTACATCAAACCACATTCCGCAGCCACGCACCTGCAGGGTGAAGGCCAGGCCTCCCAGCTGTAAAATAAGAGTACTCGACCATGTGCTGCACCACCAAGCCAACACTGACTCCGATACAATGTGACAAAATCGAATCACAACTCAAATCGAGTCGCAGAAACAACTACAATCTGCAGCCGCGCACCTGCAGGGTGAAGGCCAGGCCTCCCAGCTTCACGCCAAAGTACTCCACCATGCTGGTGCACCACCAAGCCAACAGCGACGCTGATACTGTGTGACACCACAAGCAAATGTAACAATTACATGTTCCAATGACACCCAACCTGCAGGACATGCCAGGCCTCCCAGCTGCACGCCAACATACTAAAACGCAGGTATGTGTTGTGCATCCAATCACAATCACTCCAGTAACCTTTACCTGCAGGGTGAACGCCAGGCTTCCCAGCTGTACTCAACCACGTCGCTGCACCAACAAACCAACGGTGACTCCAAAACCAAGTGACAACGCAACCCATGATTGATATATTATAGCACAACACAATCCGCATCCCCTCACCTGCAGGGTGAAGGCCAGGCCTCCCAGCTGCACGCCAAAGTACTCCACCATGTCGGTGCGCTCAGGCTCCCCGTGCACCAGCACGTCCAGCCCAACAGCCTCCTGCACGCCAATCGCAAACGCCACCTGCTGGTCCACAAGGCGCTCGTAGTCGGGCCGCGACAGCTTGCCGGTGCGCAGCAGCGTGCGCAGGCGGCGCACCTATTGGCAGCAGGGATAGCAGGCAAATCGGGCCACAGGCGACAAGACATGAGGTACATTGACTGATTACATTAAACAGGGATTCCCTCAGGCAGACAGCTCGCCATTGCACCGCAGCGTGCGCAGGCGGCGCACCTATAGCAGCAGCAGTAGCAGCGGCAGGGAGAGCAGGTGAACAGGGCAACAGCACGCGCCATGAGGTGCGCTGAGTTCTTGGTTGATAAGCAGGGGTTGGTCAGCCGCAACAGCTTGCCATTGCGCAGCGGTGTGCGCAGGCGGCGCACCTGGCAGCAGCAGCAGCAGCAGGAAGAGCGGGCTAGTGGGGGAACAGCAGACAAGGCATGAGGTGCATTGACTGGTTTTAATCAACAGTGGTTTACTGGTTGCGACAGCTTGCCATTGCGCACCTTTAGCAGCAGCAGGAGCAGCAGCAGCAGGGAGAGCAGGCGAGCAGTGCGACAGCACAAGTCACAAGGTGCATTCAGCGCTTTTCAGTTGGCCAAGCAGGGATGTTCAATGGCAGACAGCTTGCCATTGCGCAGCAGTGTGCGCAACCATCATTCAACAGGAGATGATACTCGAGTGGTAGCGGGCGGGCAGGACAGATGCAGCAGAGTACAGGCTTCACGTGAACACAGGATGATTACGAGACAGCGAGGTGTTTGTGTTCTGTTGTCAAGGGCACGGTTTTGTAAGGGCAGGTGCACCTGCAAATGGATCGCCCAACACTTGCAGTACAGGCGCAGAGACCCATTTGCAGGTGCACCTGCCCTTCCAAATGCAACAGGTGTGCTTCGAGCAGCCATAATACGACAAGCAGTGAGAAGCAACTGCAGCCGTCCGGAAGGTTGCAGCGGTGCCCGCACATTCACATTAGTCCACGCACTAAGCAGGGACATAGTACATGTCCGCTTTCGGGTGCGTGCAGGGGATGCAGCAGCTAGGACCAGCTGTCAGCCCTGAATGCTTCAGGAGCTGACAGCAATGATATTTTACTAACTGAATGCAAGCGCATTGTTGCAACAAGGGACATACTGCCTAGTGCCCGCACACCTTCTTTTGGTCGGTGTGCACCAACTAAATCTAAACACAGAAAATCCTTCTACATATGTACAAGGCTGGGTACAAGGCTAACCGCTTCTTGACGGGACATTGCTGTCTGTGCTGTACAGGGCAGTTACAGGAAGGGCAGTCACAGGCGATATGGGCTGGAGCGACAAGGAAAGAGAGGCACAAGATTTCAACGCAAGTAACACACTGCAGGCACACGATTGTGTGGTACACAACATGCACTGCTATGGCTTGGTGCTGTAAAATGCAGGGAGCGCTTTTGATATGTCGCCTGCTGGATGCGGATTGTTATGCTAAGCATGCTGTGGTTTTGCAAAAGTCGTAGGTATCATATGTGGAGGATAGCCAGCAGGCAGTGTAAGTGGCTTGCCCTGGTGCTGTGCAGTGTACAGCAAAAGCTAAGGTGAAGTAGACTGGTCGAAGCAACTAGTTGAGAGAGGGATTGCAACAGCGGCTACCAAAGCGGTGGCCGCTATTGAATCCATCTCTGAACTTGTGCAGTGCCTGCAGTCATAGCAACCTGCACAATGTGACAAGGTTGATCTACACCTGGCTACTTGTGAAATAGTGTGGTTCAAGGATGTGCTGGAGGTCACAATACTTTATTGTTAGTCCCAACATGCATGTGATTTTGCACTCCCAGCTCCACATGCTGGAACGCAGTTAGATGCCCAACTACTTACACATCCTACGCATAGTTTTTGACTGACTTTCCTGTATCACCCACCACAACATACACAACGCTGTCCTACAAATACTGGGATGCCACTGGCCAACTGTACTGTCGTGTGCTGATTACCAGGCAGTGCCGAGTGTTTTGAGTGGTTTTCATTGGGGGAGCCCCTGTGTGTCGACTCTGCACTGCCATGTGTGCAACCTTCACTGTTTATGAGTTTACAAGGGCTAGATTTTGTGGGATGCCACGACTCGGGGTGATACTGCTACATGATCACTGTGATGCTATCAGCTAAAACACTGGGCTGCAGATTAAAAGTATGCAGTGGGATACAAGCTGCATGGGTACCAACACTGCCACAACTAATGTCGCGTTGCGTAAGCTGTTTCATCAATATCTTGGCCTGGTGCATGCTTACAGCGCCGTTCCAGCAGTCAGTCGGCAGACCAGTTGTTGCTGACAAGAACTCAACATAAAAATGAGTATCACGAAACCTTGCGAGACAGGATGACATCACATGCCAAAGCAACTTCCTGCCTGCAGTATGCCAGTGACACACGCCATCATCGTGAGCGTGATTGCAGCCGTCACTGGCAGACAGCAGGCAGAGCAATGATCAAGCAACGGATGAAGCACCAAACCACAAGGGAAACAGCCATGGTGTTGTCAGTCACACACAGCACACACCAAGGCCCTGGGTTGTTCACACCTGCTGAGCACCCACACACCCGCTGGTTGCTTCCTGATCCCACACCAACACTGGCCGGCCGGCACTGCATATGCAGCACCAAGCACAAGCATCCACACGTTGAAAGGCTCCAGGAGTCGAACCTGGTAGCTCCCTGCTTGCAGGGTGTCATACCACATGACCTAACCTTTCGCAGTGACAGTGATGGGACGAGGCAGCGCACAGGCATGCCAAGCAACCGTACGGGGTGCCAACCAAATGGCTTGTGCAGGCTGGACGTGGAATGTCCTGCTCAGAGCGTGGCCCAGGCACAGGTGGTGCACTGATGCGCAACATGAACACACCACACAACAACTCACTCATCACCTACCCCCCACCAATTGCCCACCTACCCTTCCCTCCCCATATACACACACGCAACAATGATTCACAGCACAACAATTGTCAACCATTCAACCATTTAACGCAGCTCACCTCAGCAGTCTGTGGGAAGGAGCCAATGGTGCTGGTAGGGAACGCATGGAACTCTGGCTGCTTGTGGCGCCTCACACTGTAGCTCTCACTCCTCTCCAGCAGGCCACCATCCACACCAGGAAGTGAGCCAGCCTTTGCAGCAGCAGCGCCATCAGGAGGATGTCCCCACCCGCGTGCTGCCTCAGCGCCAGCAGACTGCACCTTGCCAGGAGTGGCCAGATCAGACAGCGCCTGCAGCTTCTGCACTGCAAAGGCCAGCTTAGGTAGAAGTTCAGCCGGCAGGTGCCCGGTCTCGCCAGCAGTGGAGTAAGGCAGGTGCTGCAGAGTGGTGCTCGGCTGCACCGAGATGTTGCTGATGCCGAGGGTGGTGATGAGCTCGGACAGCACAGCAGCAGCCGCACCCAGGTCATCTGCCCACACAGAGCGGCCGTCGATGAGGCCAGCGCCAAGGCGCGTGCTTGCAGGAAAGCCGTGGGCGCGGATCAGCTCCAGTGTAGCATTTCCTGCAGCGCTGCCTGGCACTCCGCAAAAGTCCAGGCTGACTGCCGCAACTGGCAGGTTGACAGCCCAGGGGTAGGCCTCGCCAAGGTCATCGTAGTACGTGACGAGGTCAATGGGGCAGCCGACAGCTGCCAGCTGGCCGTATGCCGACTCGTAGACGGCACGTGCTGCAGCGCCTGCATCAGTGGCCAGTGAGGGCTCGTGGAGCTGCACCTCTGGGCAGCCGAGCTGCTGCAGCTGCCGCAGCAGCTGGCCGTAGGCAGGCAGCAGGCGCTCGACAGCGTCAGCCAGGGAGAGGTCGCGCTTGGAGAGCAGCACGAAGGTGACGGGGCCGATGAGCATGGGGATGGCGCGGGGCTTCCCCAGCAGGGACTGTGCGCGGGTGACCTTCTCGAGCAGGGGCTTGAAGTTGGTGGTCTTGCAGGAGAAGTCGCCCTCGAGCTCAGGCACCTGGGGGTAGGGGTGGATGGAGTGTGGGGGGGGAGAGGAGGATGCAGCAGGAGGCAGGGGCGGCAGCAGGGGGATGTCAGCTGGTGTGTGGCACAGGTGTGCAGCGCTGTATTTGCTGGTGTGCTGGCTCACAATGCATGGCTGCTTATGATTAGATCTGACGGCATGCTGTGCTGCACAGGAGTGTACTGGATCAACTTGGAACAGCACCAATCACTACCGAGGTGACCGCCACTGAGGCAATGCACAGTTTTACTGCAATGTAGCCTGGCAAGCAGCACCAAACACAGCTGCACATCCTGCCCTCGCATCATGCACACCCAGACATGCCCTTCTGTGCAACCCCACCAATCGTCTGCGCACCGCACACAGCGCCGCCACTCACCAGGTAGTGGTAGTTGGTGTCGAAGAACTTGGACATGTCCAGCGCACCCACGCCGCTGGCTCCGCGTGCCATGGCAAAGTACAGCTCAAGGCCACTGAAGTTAGAGAACCTCACAGGGGCCAGGCCCAGCGCAAACGTGGTGTCCAGCACTTGGTCGTACAGCGTGCCATCGATGCCGATGCGGGTGATGCCTGCAGCAGCCTGCAGCTCCCAGTCTGCGGCTTGCACATCAGCAGCGATGGAGAGCAGCTCTGGCTGGGTGAGCTTGCCAGACCAGTAGGCCTCCAGGGCAGTCTTGATCTCGCGCTTGGCGCCGATGCGAGGGAAGCCTGCAGGAAACGAGGGGCAGGAGAGGGAAGGGTGGTGGAGGGAGTGGCGCAGGACAGCAGGGCAGGAGAAACAGCAGGGCAGGCAAGGTGAGAGCATGCTTGATGGAGGCACAGAGGGTTGCTGCAGCTGCTGCTGGCTCGTAGTATGGCTGGATGGGAGTCCATTGCGGACGTTGGTGGCCAAGATCCGGTGCAAGACGGCGCTGAAGCCACAAGATGCTGCTGTGCTGCTGCTGAGAGATGGCCGAAGCCTACTGCGAGCTGGCAGCCTAGATCGCGCAGACTATCGAACACCTTGAAGCTGAACAACGTGTGCTACATCACAACTTGCGCCCACAAGAGCGTGTCTCGCCTACGCGTTCAGAGCGCCAACAATCACGCACGCACAATGCAACTGCATTTGCTTGACAAGTACTCACCGAAGGTGCCGGTGCTGATCTGGGTCATTATGACGGCTAGCTTGGAAGCTGATAGGCTCGTGGAGACGAGGGAAGGAGGAGAGAGACAAAGCACACAAGCAGAGATCGCAACACAGCAGCGTTTGCGAAGGATCTGATCGCGCGACGTGATGCAATGGACGGGTCAAGGTAGTGGCAGCGCTATAAGCGTGTGCCGCAGGTGCGCGAAGCCAGACAGACGCGTGACAGCCGTTGGTCCCTCTCATTTTACCGAGGTACCACTGGGCGGTTACGTGAGCCGCTGAACATCCGTATGGCTGCATTAGACATGATCCCGCATCAAGCAAGGGCGGACATGGCGATCTGCGCGCTGCCGCGGGTGGTCATCGGTCAACATCAGTCTGACAGTCTGACTTGCAGCTCCGGCCCAGGTTACACCAGTCACCAGGCCAAACATACCCAGCGACTGCCTGCGGCCATTTGAATGCAGTTCATCACAAGTGCGGCCATTGCCGCTGCTGTCCAGCAGCAGCAGCAGCAGTGCCAGTGCCCTCCTTCCCTGCTTGCGCCTTCCACGCACTGCTGCCAAAGTCAGCAGACATGCTGACCGCTGTAGCAGACATATCCTTGGCCATGGGCTCTCGTGAGAAAGGCGCTCTACCGTGCTCTAGCACCGCCTGCGGCAACCACAGGGCAACGCGCAAGTTCTTAAAAGGTGCATCATGAGGCCCCGCGGCAGACATCACCATCTGGCTGGCTGCACAACGTTGAAGCTACGCACCATGACATGCAACTGCTACGCAAGCAAGGCCTGGTCCAGCTGAGAGCCAGCTAGAGAGCATCCCTACGTGAGGTGTGTCTGCTGCTGTGACTGCCACTTAGTGCAGCTCACCATCTCGTACTCTTCTGCCTCAAAGAAGTGCCCGCAGGGCCCCACCAGCACCGGCTGCTCATCATCCAGCAGCCTGAACCACTGCTGCGGTAGCGCGGGGTTGGGCCAGCGCCGCTGCAGCACCTCGCTGCGCCGCAACTTGCGCAGCGCTGCGCGACCCAGCCTGATGGGCGTGTGAGGCACAGCCGCCTGCATTGCAGAGACTCGTAGGCAGGTCGTGAGCCCACCAGCAACCAGGTCGTCTTCATGTTCACACAGCACCCAGCAAGGTACACACATGCACGCATTGCGCTGCTAGCAGCAACTGTGAAAATGTCCAAGAAGCATTGTTTGCACAGTAGCTGCTGTTGCTGTGATGCGTTTTGGCCTTACCTGCGCGGCAAACGAGTCCTCCAGCGCACCGCTCCTGCCAAGCCCCAATGCCCCAAACCCTCCCCCTCCAGCAGCATCCTCATCATCATCCAACCGCAGCACATTTGCGCTACCGCCAGCTCCACCAGCAGCAGCGGCTGCTGCTGCTCCCCTCCTGCTGTCTTGCTCTGTCCCTACTACCATCTCCACGCCCCTGCCCCCTGCTGCAGCTGTTGCGGAGCCCAGCACGTCCTCTCCCAGCAGTGCTGCTGCCTCAGCATCACTGATGCCTGGCTCCAGCTCAAACTCAACCAGCGGCAGCACCTCAAACGTGATGAAGCTGCGCAGGAAGGGTGCGTCGCAGTTGGTGCAGAAGTCACCCTGCAGTCAGGACACAGCATACAGAGGCAGGGACAGCAGCAAATAAAGCCGGCACATCCAGTGAGTGCTCTTGAGTTGAATGGCTTTGGTCAAATGACAGCGAGTGCAATTTTTGTTGCCAAATGCGTGATGGGTGGCAACACCAAAGTACAGCGCAGATAGCCCTCCTGGGTGCTGAGAGTTCATACACTAGACATACGTTCAACCTGGCCTACCTGCGTGTTCAGCAGCGCATTTGTTGCCTGGCACCTGTAGCAGATGGGCAGCAGCGCATCTGCGTCTGTGAAGGGCTGCGCACACAGCACCAACGTGGCCATGTCCACCTCAGCTGCAACAGCAGGCGGCAGCGCCAGCGCCTGCAGCAAACACGCAGGAAGGTCGTCACACCGCAGCAGCAGCAGCACAGGACAATTAGTCAGCTGGCAGAGCTTGCAGGTGAAGAGATTTGCAGCCATTCCCATGCATGTATGTCATGCATCCTCCACATACGCACTGCAGTACGAGCTCTGGCAGAGCCCATGCAGCCATATGCTAGCCACACCTGAAGTTTGCTGTAAGCATAGCGCGCCAGCTTGAACGCGCCCTGCGCTCGAGCCTGTGTGGCCAGCGCCAGCAGTGCCTGTGCGGTAGAAATGCCCTTCGGCACATCGCGCCCTTGCACGCGCATCAACAGGAACCTGCAACAATGCCAGCGCAGTGGTGATTGCTTGCTGGTGAATGCCAGCCATGTAGCTGTGCATGGAAGATCTGTTACTGCTGGTGATTGTGGCGCAGCTACTAGCTGGCAGCATCTCTGCAAGATGCTGGGAAGCATACCCAGCACGGCACTGTTCAGGGCACTGGATATGCTGCTCAAGAGCGCCGGCACTCTGCTTGCATGCTGCATCATGAGACTGTCTACAGCAACTTCACATGATGCCATGTTCTTCAATATTGCGGACATGTTTTCTGCAACAAGCGTCTGCGCTGGTAGCGAAGCAATGTACATACCACATGGGGTCATGCTCACCTAGCAGCATTGAACAGCGTCGCGTCATCAACTGTCTTGAAGGGCTGGTGCGCTGCTGTATGGATGATGCTGAACGCATGGTACAGCTCAGCAGTGTCGTAGTGGCTGCTGAATGCCTGCAGCGCCTGCTGGTCAGCATCTGTCATTGCAGCTGGTGGGTTGATGCCCTGCAGGTACAGCACACGCGCAACACTCCCTCTTCAAGCAAGCACATGCGAGTTCATGGAACAGAACCAGCCAACGTGTTGCGCGCTTTTGAGCACACTGACAAACACACACAAAGAAGCTGTTAGTGCAGGCTAGCTGGTGCCAAGGTGACAATATCATTGCATGATCTGCTCCTGCTGTGACGCTGCAGGCGTCACCCACCTGAATTGCCTCCATGGCCAGCTTGTAGTAGCCATGAGCAGCGTCATCAAAGCGCCGCTCAGCCACTGCATTATCCGCCAGCTGCTGCAAGATAGACAGACCCTGCGCTCGGCAGCCGCCCTGGCAGTATGCTGCGCAGGCATCCGCAAACCTGCACACACATGACAGCCACCCGTACAGCGAGACAAAATTCAGTCTGCGGATCTGCCCAATGGATGCGACGTGATGACGATGCAGCACCACTGCAGTGGCAGGGCCACCAGGCATGCATGGGCCGTTGCAGCTCTGTACTAGCGCAGCACAAGATGAACAACAGCGCAAGCTACAGTGCTCTGCGCAGCGCTGTCTCAACACGGCAAGGCATGTGTACAGCCGCACCTGTCTTGCGACAGCAGCCACTTGGCGTAAGGAATGTAGACCTGGTCCTTGAGCTGGCTGTTTGCTGCCAGCAGCGGGAAGGCGTCGTCCCAGCGCTGCTCCTCCACGTTGAGCTGCAGCAGCCCGCTGATGTCCTCCAGCTTCAGCAGGCCCTCCTTGGCAGCATCGTACTTGCCTGCCGGGGAACCAGCAGCAATGGCAGCAACAGCAGCAGCATATCCTGTTGATGCACATTCAGAACTTATTTGGCAGGCCTTCTTTGGCACCGTTGCACTCGCCTGGCCAACAGAGACTCCAACAAGGAACAGCAGCAGGTGAGAGCAGCAGCATGGCAGGCGCAGTGATCGCGATGACGCGTGTCGACGCATTTCACAACAGATGCAGAGCCCCACGGATCATGCAGTCGCAGGTATACTCTGGGCTGGGAGAGCAATGTTGCTGGTGCTTCTGCTCACATAGCTGTGCATGCACACTCTGCCCTCAACACACATAACTTGGCACAATGAACAGGTCTCTATGCGGCTCTCTGCTGCCATGACAACCGCACCTGCACGCCTAAAGGCCGCCACAGCTGCTGTGATGGGTTTGACGTCGCTGATCTTGTCCAGCGAGCGCATCAGTGTCAGCAGCCGCTCCCACCAACCATGCTTCACCAGCAGCGCTATGGCCCGGTCATACTTCTTCGCCTGCAGTACACGGCACGCAGCAGGTGGTGGTGCTGTTGGGAGAGCTTGACTGGGATCGCTGAATCTGAAGGCACATATTAGTGTGTTTCTGTTGTTGGCGCGCCGCTTGCCTCCTGCAGATTCACCTGATGCAGCTCAAACCATCACATGCATGTGCTTGCAGGCAGCGCTGGCCTACACCCCAGAGCAATGCAGCCATTACCCACAGACCCCAGCCGTGCGTGCCCACCTTTATATACATCTCCACAGCTGCCTCATAGTTGGCTGTCTCCTCACTCCATTCTGCCTGCCGCCCCATGAGCTCAGCCACTGCTGCAGCGCCACCTGCAGCGCCCGCTGCGCCGCTGCCCTTGGCTGCGCCGCCGCTGTGCGCAGCCTCCTCTGCCCACTGCTTCGCCTCATAAAACATGCGCATGCTGGTGAACATCTCCAGCGCCTGCAGCAACAACACATGCACAGGTTTATACAAGACTGGGCCCCAGTAGGGTTCAGGGGCGTACTAGGTATTCAGCGGCATGCACGATGCTGGACTGCGAGGCATGCCAGCAGTACACCATGCATGGCAAACGGGTGTACGACCTGATGCATGGTGACTGCAGGCCTGCACACACCTTTTCTAGCTGACCCTCAGACACGAACAGCTTTGCTGCCTCGTTGAACTTGCCCTGCCAGGCAGCAATGTCTGCCAGCAGCAGGCCCTTGGGTGTGCCAGAAGCCAGGCCGCTGGCAGTGCGGTTCACAAGCTCCACAGCACGCACGTCATGCAGCCGGATGAACGCCGCACGCGCCACCTCGAGCTCAAGCACCTGCATACATCAGGGGCCAGAAAGCACCAGTGATTGCTGCGGGGTGCAGCTGGTATAGAACGCATGCAGCAGTAGGCGGCAACGTGTTGCTATAACCTGGCATTGCCGAGGAATACAGGCAGACCCTTGGCAGCAGCATGCAGCTTTGCAAGGCGTGCAGCAGCAGCCTGGTGCCAGCACCGGCAACTATCACTGAGCAACGTTGCAGTGCGTGACTCGTGCGAAGAAGTACCTGCAGCGCTGCCAGGGCCAGTGCACGCCAGTCTGCCTCAGTGACGCCCAAGCACGCCACCTTGTACGCTGAGTCAACATCGCCCTGCTCCAGGTAGTTGGCCATGCTGCTGCTCTGCGGCACATCGATGGTGGCCACATTGATGTACTGCAGGCAGAACACCTTGCAGCCCTGCAAAGTAGCGTACCACACAACAGTGGCAGACACAGATCAGTGTTGAGCTGGTGTGTGGGACTTGCCATAAATTGTACCATGTACATGAAGTCAGTTGATGGCAGGACTGTGATACTGCATGACACTACAGTATATGCTCCACTCAACCAGGAGTGGGAACCCCGATCATGAGCCAACAAGAGGCTCATACTAGTAGGGGAATCCACAAGATGGCTTCAGCGCTCAGCACAGTATCATGCTACCTAGGTGCTGCAGCAGCACTGCTTCACTGGCCATGCCTCCCAGAAGCACAGCTGGGCTCATGGCATGCAGATCTATCGCAGTGAGCTGAAGAGGCACGGCCACAGATAAGTGATGAGATCACTAGCAGAGCAGCAGCAGATTGCAGCCTTGTCATGCAGCTCACCTTGAAGCCCACCACAAAGCCCTGCATCTTCTGCACATGCAGCGGGAAGTCCCCGGTCTTGATGACCAGCTGCCCGTTGCCGCTGTAGCACAGCATGTCTTCAAAGTGGCTGTTCCACGCCACACTGTTGGCGCCCTTTGCTTCAAACAGCAGCTCCTGCGCGCAACACGGTGCGTAATAACAGACCAGCACCAGTACTCAAGAGATAATTAGGCCCTCCCAGCATCTTTTCTACGCAACAAAGCATCCTATGCAAGGCCTGCTGCAGGTGGTGCAGTTAAGAGGACTGGCAGCGAGCTGCTTCGCGTCAATTCTTAGCAGTGCTGGTCAGCTCACCTTGGTGTGCAGGTCATACACCACCACAGTGTTTGTCTCATCCACCAGCGCCAGCTTGCGCCTGCTGCTGCTCAAATCCAGACACCTGCGCCAGCAACAACACATGCTGCGTCAGCATGTGGGGTGATTCCCACATGCTGCCTAGGAAGGGGTGTAAGGGTCTGGGTGGTCTACCTTACGCCGAAAATAGAGAGAATAATCAGTCTGCTTTCCGCCTCCCCAGTGGGTGAGGCGCGGTTGCCGATGCCGAAAGGTATGGCTTACAAGGATTGATTATTATTATGCTGCGTCAGCTGACATACCTGTCAGACCAGCCCTGCCTGCTGCACAGCTGTGCAGACAGTTGCAGCTCTGTAGGACAGCACGTGCATCGCGTGAAAGGCAGTACCAACACGTGCCAGCATCGTCTGCTGCACTGCATTCCTGCAGGACAGCTTCTTCACCCCCAAGGGCTACTGCTCCCACCACAATATGCCCCCAGATATACCACCCGCACCTGATACTGCATGTGTGCTTGATGAGGGGGATGGGGAAGGGGTTGTCCACGTAGATCTTCAGCACTGCTCCGTGCTTCAGCCCTACCAGCAGCCCCTCCTTTCCTGCAGGCCCGCCCGCCACCTTGATGTAGCGCACCACTGTGTCCATCATCCACTCACGCACCAGCACCCCTTCAAAGCTGTACAGCTGCATCTGCTTCTCCTGCAAGGTGCAGGTGCGTTGTGCAGGGAATGAATTGAGGCTGCAGCGAGCACCATCCATGACAATAACTATATACTAAGCCGGGCATGGACTGTGTAGTTGTAGCGTTGCTGCCAACTGATCGTCAGCATACATTGCTTTGTGCTGGAACCAAGGCAGTGGCTCGTACCAGCTAACATGGTGACTGGACCTACATGTAACTGTCCAGTCTCCACATTCTACTGATCTTGCAGCTGCATGCTGCCCGCCACGCTCCTGCCAGCCGCTAACACAGCCCACCTGACACAGCAGGATGTGGTTTGACGCCACCACCAGCAGGTTGCACTCCATCTTCTGGTTCATCTTGGCTGCGCTGCGGTACTGCATGTCCATGTCATCAGCGCTGGAGTCAAGCTTGTACAGCACCACGCGCGACGGCAGCTGCACTGCCACCCTGTCTTTGTACACTGCCACCTTCTTGACATAGTCCCTGCACATCCGCCAGTGCAGCAGCAAGTCAGACGCGTACTTTAAAGCTTGCAAAAAGAGTCTGCCGTGCTACTAGTCGTAGAGTGAGGTTTGTGCATCCAGCTGCTGCAGTACTCATAGGCGTGAGTCATGCCGCTGGTAAGTCTGGAGCGCCAGCAGCTGGAAAGGAACATGCAGTGCACGCTGCGCACAATCCAACAGTAGCTCCTGCGCTGCAGAGATGCCTGTTTTGCACCACCGCGGCTTCAGCTGGTGGCTTGTAGTGCAATGCCATGAGCCCCCCCTTGCTCCCACCATAGCATAGTCCCATCGCCTAGTCCTAGTAGGGCACCCACCTGCACTTGATGCGCACTTTCTGCTCTGTGATGAGGTGCTGTATAATCACGTCTGTCATCTGGTCCCTGTATACGTAACGGTCCCCGTACAGCCCGTGCACTGTGGAGAACATGAGCTGCAGCATGGCTATGCTGCCATCTTCGCAGCCCACTGCTACAAAGTTTCCCTTGGGGCGCGGCTGTACCACCCAGGCCCAGCTGTCACGTGTGGCCACTTTGCTAAGGTAGATGCCTTCTCGGGTCATCAAGTGCACACATCTGCAAAAGCAACAGCCAGTCAAAGTGCGGCATACATACACATGCAGTGCTTGAGGGTGATGAACTTGAGCACCCGTAACATCCGCCGTCCTGCAGTGGCAGCAGTGCGTGAACCTTAGCTGTCCTGCAAGCCTGTCAGCTGCCAGCTGACAAGTTGTCATGTTGCAATGCTGCAACAGACACAGGGCACGATGCCGTTGCTGCTGTAATGGTGCGACCACTGCTGCTTCAACAACATTTCGATGCACTGCTGCTCCCGCAGCGCTGCAGGCTGTTCAAGCCACCATGTGTGCTGCTCACTTGTCTGTGCCTGCTGCCAGCAGGTAGTCTGCGTTGAAGTATGCTAGGCTGAGGGGGTCACCCTCCATGCTGCGCTCCTTGAGCTTGGGCTGCCCAGTGCTGCTGAAGAACCTGAGCTGGCCATCCAAGCAGCCCGCAGCCAGCACTGACTGGTCCTGCAAGGCACAAGAGCATGTGGTTATCCGTGGTGTGTGTAGGTATGCAGGAATAGGCTGCTGCTGGCTCTGCTTTGCTGTATGTTGCTGTTGCTGGTGGCTGGTGGGACAAAATAGCAGCGTTGCTTGGGCTTAAGCTGCTGGTGAGGGTGGCACACGTAAGCACGGGTGGAGCATTGCACTCGTCAAGCACGTTACCACAGCAGTGCTGGTGTGCAGCGCTGGTGTCTGCTGTGCTGCTTCCTGCAAGCTGCTAAACATCAGCAGCACATGTACAGCTGCCACCGATTGGTGCTGTCGCTTACCTGCGGGCTCCATGCTATGCTCCATACGGGGCTGCTGCTTGCTGCAAACTTGTGCTTCTCTGTGCCTGCCTTATCCCGCACGCTGATGCTGCCATCATACAAGCCCAGCGCCAGCAGCATGCCGTCACTGGTCCAGGACATGCACACAATCTTGCTGGCAACCTGGGCAGCAAAGAGAAAGGACACCAGACTCGTGAAGCATGGCCCTATGCAGCCATACAAAGTAGCAGATTGCTGCAAGCAGCGTTGCTGGTTCTGCTGCTGGTGTTCAGTGCAGCTGTTGGTTGTTGGCACAGCACTGCTACTGCTGCTGCTGTTGCTCCTGCTGCTGGCACTGCTGTGCTGCTGGTCCCACAGCATTGCTCCAGAGCTGCACATGAAGTGGCGGTACCTTGTGTTTTGCAACTGACTTCTGCTCTGGTGACCACAGTCCCAGGTCCGATGCAGTGCCGCTGGCCAGCTGCTGCGTGATTGGGTTGTATGCCAAGCACTGTATGCTGTCATTGTGCGTGTATTTGAGGATGCCCTCGGCCTGCAAGAGCATAACAAGCAGATGCGTAGGTTGATGTGGAACGACAACAGCGATGCTGTAACACAGCAACTTACGGTATATGTCCAGGCTGGATGCAAGGCTACTTGCACACAAACCAAAAAAGGGTCCTGTCTCTGGGCAACCACTGGGCCCTCATGCCATGCAGTAACTGCTACATTTGCTGTGTGTATCGGCTGTCAGGTGTGGGGCGGCTGCTGTTGCAGCTGCTCAGGTGCACGCATATGGTGCACACCTTGCTGGTCCAGATGATGACCGTTTTGTCAGCCCCGCCAGATGCAAAACGTTTTCCATTGAAGGCATACGCGACCGCGTACACAGAGTCCTGCAAGGTGGCCGCACAGCAGTTTCACAGCTGGCAATTGCTGATCAGGCTTGACAACAGCATATCAAGTGCTGCACAGCATTGAGCAAGTGTGCTGAAGCTGCATGTCCACAAAACGAGCATGCCTCGAAGCTGGGTGCCAGCTGTTGCGCACCTTATGGCCCTTCAGCACATGCTGCAGCTCTCCGTCGCTGGCGTCATAGATCAGCACCCTCGCCCCGACGCCAGCAACCAGTTGACTACCATCTGCAGCATTCAAAGCAAGGATCAAGGGGTTTTCGTGGCTGTACATTGCTGGTTTGCGAACCAGAGCGCTCTGGTCAAGATGTGCACCAGCACATGCAGCACCCGGACAATGCTAGCATAGCTCAACCTACCTGGCTTGAAGCAGAGGTCATAGCACACGTTGCGTATGCCATCCTTTTCGGGCTGCAGCAGCGTGCAAGTGATGAGCCAATTTGTTGAAGGTTGCCCTGCTGCCTGGCTTGTCATGGCACAGCAGCTGATGCTCACTGGAGTCTCCTGCCAAGCTACTACCGTCCGCATGGCTACGGGCTGCCTTTATGTCTCCAAGTGACACAGCTCAATGAGCTTTGGCCGTGTGCATGGTGTGTGCTGCCACAGCAGAAGTTGATCACATCGCGCCCTAAACATGAACTGCTGCCGGAAGCTGTCGTTATACGTTCTGCTAACTGGCAAAACAATCAATTAAGCTTCTCAAGGTTGCAGTAATTTGCCAGCACAGAGAACCAACGGGTCACGCTTGCATCGCACGCACTCTGTTCTGAAACCCTTGGGCACTCGCATAACATGGACCAGGAATTGTGATTTGATTACATGCATTGAAAAATCGTATGGCTGCTCCGCTGACATACAAGGGTGTTACGAGCACAAACCCTGGTCAATCTCTGCTCGTAGTCAAACTTCACACGCCGCAAAGGATGCACAGAAGATGGCATCTCTTCTTGCCACCTGTCAGCAGGCCCAGCACACATAGGCGCTGAATGTGTCACACCGATCACAATGCCATCCATGATGCCTTCTGAGGGGCTGGCACATGTGACATGTACAGGCTGGAACCCCCAATGAATTCATACAGGCAAAGCTGTAACAACGAGTATCACTTGGGAGATCATGTGGTAGGAAGATATACATCCATTTGGTAGGAAGATGACTACTGACAGCATTACATGCGGTGGAGGCGGCTCTGGTTGGCTCAAACGGATGTAGAGTGCAAGTTAGTAGGGACGTGGCAAGTGACTGGCAGGGCCAGCTCACATGGCACTGCAAGGGCAGGCATGTGCTCCTAGCCAGTTGGGGGTGGCGCTAGTAAAGTCTCCTTGAGGGACCCGTGTAGGCTTTGTGCTGGTTTGCCACACGGGCTGCCTGTTGTGGCGTGAACTCTTGCATCTCTGAGTGGTGTGCATGATTGTGGTGTGCATGATGTATGCATTTTGCAGACAGGGTGCAGACAAGGGTTGAATACAACATCACGGTTGGCTGTGATGTGGTGTAGTCGCGTCATACGCCTGGGATGCGTGGTGGTGTCAATGGATGACCCCTTGCACCGCCCCAGCCCCTCACGAAAACGCGCACTATGCCACAAGTGATGGTGTAGCAACCCTTGGCTGACAGCCCGACCCTGCAATGGCATGCGTGTGCATATCGGCTGTGTGGGTGTCACAGCAGCACACCATTGGTTACCACGGGTATTGAGAGAGAGTAGTTACATGTGGGTCCAGTCACCATCTTAGATGGTATGAGCCACCCCAAATGAGCACAGAGTCAACACGTGACAAAAGGAGATGAGCGCTCGATGCAACACATTGACGCCATCAGATGAGCACAAGTTCTCTCCAGGATAAGCAAGCAATTATATCTGCGGTGTGTCAGAGACACACCCCACTCAGCCAGCAGCTTGTGCTGAAGAAGCACACCAACCGAGAGCATGTTGTCAAGATCTCACAATCAGAAGCAAGAACAAGGGCGACTAATATGGCATAAGGCGGCAACAAACCAGATCTGTGGCACAAATGCATATGAAACTTGTCAGGAAATGTCAAAGTCTTATGGGCTAGAGGCAACAGCGTCTAGGGTGTCATCTGAAGGGACATAGCCCTCTGGCTGGATTGGTACGCTGGTGTGGTCAGGCTATAACCCTAACAGCACCGAGCGATACAACCACATCTGGTATACAACAACAGCCAAGCTCTCTTGAGGTGGAGGCTGGTATTGAGGTGGAGGCTGTGTCACAGCTGAAGCTCTGTGAAGGGTGACCTTTGCATGATGCCTGGCACAGGTGCTGGTGCCTGACACGAAAACACATGCCTCCACCCGTGCACAATGTTACATTGTGATCTGCACCAGTCTGCGCGTTTCCACACGCACTGAGCATTTGTTCTGCGCTTCTATGCAGTGCTTGCTACATGGCATTTCTTCTGCATTACCACGCAGCAATTGCCACATGCAGAAATGGTTGGCTCATGGGCACACGCCCAACACTCATTTGTAGATGCTGTGACATGTGACCCGCAGTCAATGTCACTAGCTGAAACGGTGGTGTTTGGTGTATTGGTGCCGCACTATGACAATTGGCACGTAAAGGGACGGCCCCAGGGCCGTGTCAGTTGTTTGCTCAAACAACCTTGCCAAGAGTGCACTCATGGTAGAGGGTTTTGTCACGACATTACTGTGACGTGGATCTCGGCTCATGAACCCCCTTCCTTAATTTACGCACGCCGGAATAAGCCGGGGATGCGTAGAACTTGTAACATGTAACTTGTATACATCCAGTTCAGGCTTGTGCAATCTTCGGAATCAGTGGTGTTTGTGCAGCGATGGGCCCGCCGCAGTACTGTGGCAGCCTGCCAGGTGAGCAGCCGCTATCATAGCAGCCCTGAGGGGAATTGTCCATACCCGGTTGATGATTCCCATACTTTGATGCTGCTCATCAGCTTTTTTGCACATATGTCACGTCCTACATACGAACAGTGTGACAACACAGAAGTCATGTGCAACAATCATTTACACCTGCTCCTGGCCGCTAACACGTGATCCTGGCCGCTGACAGTGTCCGATCAGAACTGTTGCAAATCATTCAAATTGGGCTGTATCAGCACAAAGAGAAAACACAAGTGCACAAATATAACAACAGCTCTGCTAATGCATGCCGTGCTATCGACATCTGGCTCAGATGTCAAAGCATCAGCACAAGTCAACTGTCGACCTCTGTGAGGTTATAACCAGCTCCAAGAGTCTTCTACAGGTAGGGTTGGCAACAAAGTAAAGACACCTGATGAAGTTGCCACTGATGCAACACATGACCACCATTGCAATGTACAGCAATGCCGTTGTTCAGCTCACGCGAACCTGCTGCATGCAGTTGATGCAGCATATTGCGCAGTGGAGAAGACCCGGCTGCAGGCATTGCACATGATTTGACACACACATGACAAACCATATGTCTGCTTGAAGCAGCACCGATCACTGAAGCTGGCACCGTGCACACAATGGACCTACACAAAAGTGATGCATATTGGTGAAAACACAAGCGAACCAGCGTATACAAGGTCGCAGGGGGCAAAACTGGCATGGCATACAAAGACAATACAAACAATTCAGCAGCTGACCCCAGCCCAAAGATAAACTGCCATATATGTGAGCATCTAATCCGTTCTACGTCATGATCCAGCACTACTATTGTAACAGAGTACAGCGCAGGAGTGGTACAGCAAAGGCAATGGACGTACATGATATGGATGATTGCTTCACTACTGCAAGCAATATGGCTGCATACACGCACTGTCCCAAGTAGACATGTTTGGCAAGCATACTACACCAGCCCACAGGCCCTTCCCACCCCCAGCACCACAATCAAATGGTAGCTGCTGCAGCCAACACAACAATCGGCAACAGCTTCATTGTGAACGCAGCGCGTTTTGTGTGCTGGCCGCTGTCAGCAAGTACACCTCACCCCCACCCATTCTAATATGGCGAGCAAGTAACGCACTGTGTACATGCCTTGAAGAAGCTGCGTTATCAAGCAAAATGTATGCGAAAGCCCTAGGCTACGCCATGTTCCTGGTTGAGGCACACATGAATTGTGCTGTTGAAAACCATAAAGGTGTCAGGCACACATGTAAAGACTGCCAGGTGCAGGATGTGACACACAAGTGCATGTGCATGAGCACAGCAGCAGTCAGTTCTCACACAGTATAAGGACCAGCAGTAGTGGCCCCCAGCTAGCAGTTGTAGGTCAGGTCAGGTAAGGTGCAAATAAAATGTACGCTGCACCAAGCAGCAGCAGTCCAAAGCCATGCAATGTCACCTAGCGTAAGAGAGAGTTTATGTGACAGAACTGAGCCACAAGTGCGTATATGGTTGCTTCCAGTCCACTCCAACTCAAACAAGTGCTGAACACCATCGTTCTGGTGCACCAACCAAATTTAAGGCACAATCTTCACCTCTTGCCCCAGCCCATCTGCCTGCCTGCAGGCACAGACCAGTCAAGCAGCCGCAACTCGCTCCGCCATTTGGCACAGCTGGCAGCAAGGCTGCTTAGATGAGGGGTGGGGGTCCCTGCTCATCATCACCCTCCTGCTGCTGCTCTTGCTGCGGCTCCTCTGGAATGTTGGGTGAGCAGGCCTGCAGCAACAAACAGGGCAAATCCAAAATTGAACAACTAGTATCTGATGAATTGCTGAATTTGTCATGATTACAATTGACACACAGATGAAGCACACGCCACAACTTTCCAGGAGGCATTTGAGCAACATGCATGGAGCACCTGCACTTTCAAGGAGCGGTCTGCAGCTGCCGCTCACCATGAGAATAGGCTGGATGTCGGGGCGGCCCTTGGGCTGTGACTGCAGCGTCTGCCAGCACACAGGCTGCGCCAGCTCAGCGATGTACACCATCTGCAGAAAACAGAAGCAGGCAAAGATGATGTCAGCAACACGTTTCTGGGATTGATGAACCTTCGTAACCTATGCATGCCAACCACTTCAATGCTGCTGCATACTGCTGCATACAGACAATGCACACAAGTTGAAAAGCAGCTGGCACACAACTTGCACGTACTCCACCACCAAAGTAATGCCACTGAGTGTGCAGCAAGCCGGTGCCGTGCTCAGTAAGGTGTTCCTGCAAGTGGAATAGGATATGCAACTCACCAGGTGGCTGGGCAGGTGGCCCAGGTGTGTGCCAAGCGGTGGCCAGCAGCAATCCTCCACAGGTGCAGCCACATTTTGGTCCACCATGTGGGTGTCCTGTGCGTCCTGCACCTGCAGCTTGAAGGTGGTGGTGGCAGGGGCCTGGTCCAGCACCTTGTGCTGCTTGGGGTGCAGGATGTTCTTGAACATGCTGCTGGTAGAGAGGGTGGCGAGGCAGGCGGGTAGCAGCAGCAGGAGGCAAGCACAAGCAGAGTAAGTGGTGGTTCAGCGAAGCAAAGGCAATGCTGCCGCAACACAGCGCCTCAACATTAAGCAGTTCCTGCAGGAACACAGACATGCGACAGCATCACAGCTGTGTACTATGGCTGACACCCGACTCCAGGCAGTGACACTCACTTGAAGATGCCCTTTTTGTCGCTCCTCCTGGCCACTGGCGACACGCAGCCGCTGACAGTGCTGGCGCTGGCAACAGCAGCAGCAGTGTCGCCGCCATCCAGCACTGTGTTGAAGTTGATGTTGGTGGTGCCGCCCAGGCCACCAGTTGTCACCTCAATGTTCATGTTCATGCGCTGACTCAGCACTGCATGCCTGGGCGATGTGACAGTGAGGGTGGCGGTGAACTGCGTTGCATCACTGCTGATGCTGATGCTGGTGGCTGCAGACGGTGCAGCCACTTCAGGCACTGCCAGCATGCCCAGGGGTGAGATGCTGCGTGGTGCAAAGCCGCTGCTGCTGATGATGGCGCTGCTGAAGCTTGCCCTGGGGCTCAGCGGCGTTGTGCAGCGCACGGTGTGGCCTGGGGACATGGGTGTGCCAGTGCACACGTCCATGCTGCAGGTGCTGAAGGGGGTGCCAACCCTGGCGGGTGAGGCAGGCACTGCAGGAGGCAGCGGTGACACAGCGCCTGTCCTGGCAGATGAAGTGCCGGGGAAGGGGCTGTTGGCAGCCAGCTCCAGCTTCTTGTGGGAGAGCAGCAGCGCCTTGACCTCTGACTTGTAGTGCTCAGGGAAGCAGCTGTGGTTGTCGAGCTGCAAGTGCAGGCAGAAAAGGCGATCATATGAGTGTCTTCTAAACACTAGCAACTGGAGACCAAAGGTGAAAAGCGTCGACAGGTTCCTGCAAAGTGTTTCTGAACCAGTGCTGCTGTGAGCAGAACCCTGCTGTCCTGCAAGCATACATCCTGCAAGCTGGCATGCCACATCCAGCGGTTCCGCAGACATTGTCCTGCAAGCAACTGTCCTGCAAGTCCCGACAGCACTGCTAGCACATCCCATTCTCAGACACAGCCCTGCCACTCACCGTCCATGGCAGCTGCTTGGGTGCCTGGATCTCCACCGTCTGCTCAGTGCTGAGGCCCACCACTGCAGGCCTGCCAGACAGCATCATGCGGGTGCTGCTCTGCACCTCGCGCACGATCCAGGGGTGGGTCACGTAGGTGTGGTAGCGCTTGGTGGAGTTAGGCTCCAGCACAGAGTAGACCACCTCGTTGCCGTCAAAGTCCAGCCACAGCGCCCGCACAGGGAAGGTGGTCTTGTTGGTGAACACGATCACGCTGGGGGCCTTGCTGTGCAGAGACTTGAGGCGCACCTGGTGGTTGCAGGAGCAGCATGCAGCAACCAGCCCAAGTAAGATAGGCACATGCATGACAAAGCAGCTGTAAACAGCATGCACAGACACAATCGGCTACATGCCTGGTCATGTATATGCCCTGCAGTGCTGCATCTGACTTTTGAACATGCCGCATGCTTGCAGGACAGCATCAGAGGGGCCGCTGCTCGGCATGTAGCTGGTTCATGTGCCTGCAGCAGCAATCCCTACCTGCTTTGGCTCCACCATGGTGTCAGGCTCCTCGGGCGAGTACCATTGTGCCTGCAGGAAACAGCAACATGCATATGTAGTGAGCCTCTAATGGTTGTGGTGATTCTCTTCAGAAGGACATAGCCGCTGACCTGGTTCTTGAGCATCATGCTGTTGAGTCAACGCTGCTGCTGCCGCCGCTGCAGAACACCATGATGCGTGCTCACAGACCTTGCCAGTGAGCAAGCGCATGCCTTGCCAGCGCACGAGTCATGCAGGGGCTGCATGCTACGAGGCCGATGCTTCCAGCCAAACAAGAACTTGACATGATCTGAACTGCCCCAACCAACATATTGGGCTGCAGCTCACCTCCTCAGTCTCATCATCGCCGCGCTTCCTGTACTGCTCCCTGTTGTTGACTGACGCCAGCACAGGCAGGGCCATGTCAGGGGGTGGAAGTCCAGCCACTGGCAGGAGCGCGGTGGCGGACGCAGGAGCAGCCACGGTGGTTGTGGAAGCCATGCTGTTGATTGTCTCAACTGCTGAACTTCGTTGTCAGGTCTTTACGGGGTTGTGCAGCCTGCTGCTGTCAGGTACGGCAGTTGAGACTAGTTGCGGGAGACTGGTTGCAGGAGACAAACCTGCGCCAAAGCGATCGCAACAAAAATGTGTGAGCAATAAAGTCCCCATTGTGGGCGTTGCCATGCTCCATGAGGGCTGCTGCAGCGGCATCTTTCGAATACACTTGGCGCCCAGCAGATGCCCAAAGTGTCTTTGAAAGCGTTTAACCTGCTCAACAGTTCTTGCTGATACGGCTTTGGTGTGCCCAATGTCGCAGTGCTCGGCGTTTGTACGCTGCAGGGGGTTGGTGGCTGCTGACTGTAGAACCGAGAAGATCACAGGACGAAGCCGATGGATCACGAGGTTGCCGTATTAAAGCTAGTTGAGCGGATATTGGCTAACGTAGTCACGTAGTGGGGCGCAGACTCTTGCACAGCAGAACTTGACGAGTGCTGCAGAACTACAGCAAACCAAGAACAAGACACTACACTGAGAAACTAGCAGTGTACATTGGTGCTTTTACCAGTGGGACGTCGCGACCTTTTGAACCCCCGGCACACCTTGGAGATGTCACTTTCAAACCCTGGATAACAACCCTAGATTCAGCTGGCCGATGAATCACTGGTGCCCGTGAGTCATTTACACCGCACCACCACAAGCCATTCGATACAGTCCAACCAACGTGGTTGCTGTTGTTGATCAACTCTGCTCCTCTGCATCATCCTCTCCTGACTCACTGCTGCTAGCCCCAGAGTCAATGTCAGGCAGTGGGCCCTCAGAGTCTGAGCTCTCACCATCAAACACTGCTGCGGGAGCCGCACACTGATCCAGGTTTCCTAATAGTCCCTTGCTTGCAGGACCGCTGCCACCACCTACATCAAGAACACCAGCTGCAGCCGCAGCACTGCTGCCAGCCCCAAACCCACTCTGCTGTACCACTGTAGCAGGCAGCTGCCACTGCTGCTGAAGTGGTGCCTTCTCTACTGTGTAATGCTCTTGCCGCTTGTCAGCTTGCTGCATGTCAACGTCCATGGCTGCGCTCAGGCCCGCTGCTATTGGTGTTCCTGCAGGCCCCCCAGCCTGACCTGGCGCTGCTGCTCCTACTTGCTGCTGCTGCTGCTGCTGGCTTGGCTGCAGCTGGGCCTGCTGCTGCGTCATGGCAGCCAGCGGCGTGTGCTGTACCTGCAGAACTTGCTGCTGCTGTGCTGGCACATGTACTGGGTACCCTATGACCATCACGCCATTAGCTGCTGCTCTAGCAGCAGCAGCAGCACTGCTGCCAGCCACAGCACCGCCTGCACCTCCTGCAGCCTGCTGGGCCATCTGCTGCTGGCCATTCTCAGCACCGCCTGCCCCACCAGCAGCAGCTGTGCTTGGCAGCGCTGCCTGTCCTAGCGCTGCATCCACAGCGCTCCACATGCGCGGCTTTGCCAGCGGCTGCACTGCCTGCATGCCATCAAACTGCCTCACGCTGCTGATCGCAGTAGCACGAGGGTGCAGCAGCACCTCACACTGCAGCGCTGCTGTCTGGCACACTGCGGCTAGCGCTGGGCTGCTGCTGCTCCTGCCTTGCCTGAACATCAGCAGTGCCTGCTCAAGGAAGGGTGGCCTGTGGCTGCAGGGCACAAGCACGGATGCTAGCAGCGCCTGGTACGCAGCAACTTGCAGGGACGCCAGTGCGCCGGCGCTTCCACTGCCAGGTGCCACTGCCACCTGCTGCACACGTAGCGCCGCTGCTGCTGCTGTCTGCGCAGCATGGAACGCCACTGCATCAGCATGCGCCCGCACCTCAGATGGCAGCAGCTGCCCGCCAGCCTCAAGCACAGCACGCAGCAGCTGCAGGGCCCCCTCCTGTGCTGCCAGGTCAGCAGGCGTTGCTGCTGCTGCTGCCGCGAGCCTGCTGGCCTCATCCCCTGCTGCCGCTGCTGCTGCAACGCTTGCAGCAGCATCAAACTGCTCGAAGTCATTGCCGCCTGCAGTCCTTGGGCGCTTGGCGGGCCGGTGCTGCTGCTTACCGCCTAGCCCACCTGTGGACGCACCTCCAACTCCTGCAGCTGCTGCTGCACCATACAGCTCCAAAACTATACAGCCCTTGGCCTCTGCTGCCAAGCCCCGCACTCCTGCAAGGCCTGCTGCCTGCAGCAGCCGCTGTGCAGTGCTGTACATGCAGCAGCGCACAGCAGCAGGCCGAGCCTGCAGTGCTGCCGCACCTGACAGCTGCACTAGCCGCAACCCCTGCCGCACCAACCGCAGCAACGTACCCTGCAGCTGCAGCTGCTGTCCGGCTGCATCTACAATTAGCAGCAAAAGCCGCCAACCGGCTGCCTGCAGCTGCGGCTGTAGCACCAGCAGCTCTTGGTACATTGTGCTGCTGCCTGCCACAGCGCCTGCTGACACCGCTGCTGCCGCATCAAACTGCAGCAGGCGCGCAGCAAGCAGTGCCAGGCAGTACCCTGGCACTGGAACAGGTGCAGCAAATGGCTGCTGCAGCAGCTGCTGCAGCGCACTGATGCACATGCCGAGCAGCAGCTTGGCTGGGGTGGTCTGCCGTCTAGCTGCTGCCGGCTGCCCTGGCTGCCCTTGCTGCTGCAACCATGGCAAGCTTGGAAGCCAACCTCCTGTTGCTGCTGCTGCTGCACTGCCTTGCTGACTTGGCTGGCTCTCTGCTGTGGGTGCAAGGTAAGTCCTGTACTGTGTATCAACCGGCCTGCCTTCCAGGCCCATCAGTAAGTAGTCCAACACATCATGGCTGCTGCTCATCAGCCTCCTTGCTGTTTCACTCCAGGCTGCTGCATCACCTGGAGCTGCCGGCAGCAGTGCAGCGCATACTGCTGCCTGTGCAAGCACCTGCTGCACTGCTGCTGTAGCTGCTGGCGGAGTGTTGCTGCCACCTGTGCTGGCTGCCGCTGCCAGCGCCAGCTGCTGTACGGCGCGCTCTGCTGCTGTAGCTGTGGACCGCAGTGCAGCTGGCACGCAACGCAGGAGTGCGGCTAGCAGCTGCAGCGCTGCAGCTTGTAGGCCGCTGGGCAGGTGGCGTGCATTCTGCAGCAGAGACAGCAGCTGTGGCAGCAGCTTCGGCACGATGCTTGTGGCCTCCCTGCGCACACCTGGCAGCTCAATGTGTGGCTGCAGGCGCCCAAACAGCACCACAGCAGCCACACATGCTGCCTGTGCCAGCTCAGCTGCACCTGCAGGCAGCACTGCAGCCTCTTGTGCATTGGCAGCCTCTCCTGCTGCTGCTGCTGCTGCTGCCCCAGAGCGCTTGATGGCTTCTGTGAGCTGCTGGCCCCAGCCTACTGCTCTGCTCAGCAGGTTGACTGAGTCACATGCTTGAATGCATGCTGCTAGCAGCTGTGTCGCCAGTGACTGCTGAGATACCTGCAGCAGCATGGACAGGAGCACACATCAGGCCCCGTCCCGTGCATCTGGTCTGCACTCGGCGTACAGCAGACCATGAGATGCACTCAGAAGCTCTTTAACGTTCAATTGCACCTGCCTGCCCATAACAATCGTTGATTTTTGCTGAAAAGGTGATGTGACTGCGCAGCAGCAGCAGCAGCAGTCATTCCGATACTCACCGGCCCCTTGGTCATCGACCTCCCGACAGCATCAAGCAATTTACTGCAAGCATCTGATAACGCGGCTTGCTGTTGCTGCTTGTGCGCGGCCCCCGCCCCCGCAGTCACCGTGAACAGTGGGCGAGAGTGTAGTGCAGAGCACGCATGGCGTGCAAAGCTCGCAGTTACAGGTTCATCTTTTCCAAGCTGTGTTAAAATACCGTTAATGAGATGCACGCTAGCAGTGAGGTCAGCATCCCCCATGGCCCACTATGGCAGCAGCTCTGTATGTACACAAACTGCTGGTGGCTCCACCGCTCAAGCCAGTCCTCACGCAGACAAAATAGCAGAGTTACAAAAAAAATCCTGCAGCATGTAGCTTCTTGCCGGGCAATACCCATCACTTGTCATGTCAGTATTGTCAGACGCCCAAACCCTACCAATGTTTTCCATCAGGCTTGGGCCAAATCGTGCACTAGTCTTACGCGCTGCAACCCTCCCAGCATAAAACCACCGAGATATTGTCTACTTGCGGTGGCCTTGAGTCCATCAGCCAGAGAATTACGGGCAGTGAGAGTGCTCAGACACGGCTTTTGGCATGCTTGCACGCAGTGCGCTCTTGCAAGTGTCAGCTGGAGCATGCTGTAGCAGTCACGCGCCCAAGCATTGACCTGCTGATGGATTCATGACGTTCTGCAACACATAAGCCAGCAAGGTGCAGGGGACCCCTTGCCCGGGGTGCCGCTAAATATCTCGTTGACAACAGACCTGGCAGTTGAGAGCTCACAGCTGCCTGCCGGCAGTATGTTGAGGACCAGTAAGACACTGTTGATGCCTTGAGGAATAAAGACCTGTAGCGCGCTTCCAGGCGCGTGCGTAGCTCAGCCCGTAACCGCGTGCGTCGAATCGGGCTGACACAACTGACATCGTCCAGTGCGGCACTTTGAGTAACCTTGGGAGTCTGCAAAGAGCCGCATTCAAGCGTTTGTGCTTGGCGTCAGTTGCTTTCTGCGTCTGGCTGGAATTTTCTTCGCGTATCGTCAAACATCTCACTAGCACCGTACTGCTGCCATCTGATCTGCCAGAATGAAGACAAGTCGCGTTGCGAAAGCCGCAATGACTATGGTGGCAGAACACCAGCGAGACGACAACGACGAGGCATACTCTCAGAGTGTGCAGCGGCTCAGCAGCAGGGCCAATGGGCAGCGCCTCAACAGCAGGGCCAATGGGCAGCGCCTCAGCAGCAGGGCCATCATGGTCCAGAGAGTGGCTGCTAGGTAGACTTTTGCCAATGCAGTGTGTACTTCTGTTGTTAGTGCTTGAAAGTGCTGCAGCAGCTGCTGCTATGGTTGGCACCACGATCCATTCCATGAAATGCCTTGTGATGAAAAGGGGCAGCATGTGCAGTCACCGTGATTTACGGTGGATTGTATGTCACGCTGATATACAGCTCTTGCTCGTGCTGACAGGCACAAACTGGTTCGGCCCTCGAACTGGTGTGATACATATGTATCGCCAGCACACAACAGTGCACCAGGTAGTGGACTGCGAACCAGGTAGTACAGTGTGACAGGAGCGCTACGAACAGCTGTGCAGACGGCATCAGATGATAGCTGTATGCTCTGTATGGCCCTAAACAGCGCTAAACAGCAGCGCAGCGCTCACGAATGGCACCTGCGTGCTCGCTTCCTGGCGAGCAGCAGCAGCGCGGAGACCCTTGTAAAACGCTGATAAATCGCGAACATTCGTTCTTACAAGTATTTCCAGCAACCGGCGGTGCTTGCTGCCTTGCTGACGCGGCCACTGCAGGCAAGAACGAGAGCTCACGGCAACAGCAGCAGGCCGGCGACCCCACAAAATAGTTTAATATTTCTTAGACACGTTTAAGAATTTCTGCGGTAATCGGCGGTGCTTGCGTCGAGAGCAGGTTGCTACTGGTATTCTGGAAAGTTTGACCAGACCGCGAGATGAACCAGCAACCTCATGGATACCACGCTTGCACGCTACCACTCAGCCAAAACACCACATGCTCAGATGCTGCTCTGTACATGTATCCTTGATATGTA
>CADDIJ020002853.1:0-24256 GCA_902809745.2 Tetradesmus lagerheimii
ACAGGATTGAAGCCTGATGAAGGGTGAAGAGCCCGAAACGCGTCGCTTTCCATGTAATACGACAAAACAGAGTCAACAATAGTCTGAACTTGTCTCAACAGTAGCTGTAGCCAGTCGCATTGCGCTATTGCTTTTCAAATTGTCACACTGTTGTAACACACACATGGATGCTTGCATGCGCCTGGCAGGATCCGGCTTCATGATAAAGGTTGTGTGACCATGCAGGTGGTTGTTGTTTGGTAATATTGTTTTGCTTTGGTCTGGGTATCCCAGTGGGTACAGAGCCAGGCGGCTGGCTCTTTGCTGCTGCTACATGTACTGTACGGGTGCCCATCCAGACATGTGAATACTACATTCTGCTGCATGGATCTACAATCTGGTGTCCTGCAATCCTTGATACTATACTGTACAGCAGCTGCAGTAACTGGCAGCTGGCGCTGTCATCAGCACAGCCGGTTGCTGCAGCTACATCTGGTGGCAAGTGTGGCACGGGACTAGACAATAACATGATATGGGCAGAAGAATCCTCTTTCAGTGTTCAGTTGCGTAATGCGCGTTTGCTTCTGCGGCTCTGATGGTGGTGCAAGCAGCAGTCACAGTTACTGCTGTAGCAGGCTGCTGCATGCAGACCGGGGGTCATTGAGCCGGAACCTGATGCCACACCGCAACACATGTGTACAACATATATATTATTGTGTATTGAAAGCATAATCGAGGCTTTACGAGAAGTCAAACGTTACACCTGCCGTCGCTCGCCCCTCTCAACGTCCAGGGTTATGACGTACGCGGCCTGTCATGCACGGCTCAGCTGGGGTCATATGAAACTGCGAGGCGCACTATATAGCTGTTCAATCGTGATTCTTTGGAGCAAAGAGTAGCAAACATATCGATACTCCTCTGTACGAACCTTCGTGCAGCAGCAACACGAAAAGAAGCATGGCTCGCAACATGATAATCGTGGCTATGTGTCTGCTGGTTTTCAGCAATGCAGCAGGTGAGAGCTATTATCTGGCTTTTTTTGTGGTGCCAATGAGTGCAGCCGAACGATGCTGTTGAAGAAGTCCAGCAGTGAATGTCGTCTGCTGTGGGTTCTGCATTGCCTCGAGCACAACCATGCAGCTGCGCATTCAGTGCATTGAACAGCGTAAATGAAATATCTCTATCCACTTGGCGCGCAGCTGCTGCAGAGCTCCACCATGCATGCAGTGCAGATTGTAGTGCTGGCAGCGCTGGCAGCAGCAGCACCCTGCTTATGCATGCATACGCATCAGATTGCAGTGGCGGTTGCATTCATGTTATGCACTCTGCACCTCATATCGAGCACACTTCATACAACCAAATCTGTGCATTCCCCTATGTCTTACCTACCACAGACTGCAAGCTGCTGAGGGACTAGTATATCTCTGTTTACTGTCTTTCAAAGGCCCAACTTGATGCCGACCTTGCTTCTGCTGCTGCTGGTGCTGCTTGTTTTGGCCACCCCTGCACTGCAGCTGGTCGCCTGCTGCTGCAGGGTTCAGGATCTGCAGGCCCTGGCAGTTCAGGTTCAGGGTTCAACAGCGGCGGCAGTGGCGTCGCAGGCACGGGCGTTGGCGATCGCCAGCGTGGCAGTGAGGGCACAGAGCAAGGCCTGACTGCTGCCGCTGACACAGGTGAAATAGCGTGGCGAAACAAGAGAGAATGTCTTATTGCCCTCAATCGCTTCATTGCCTGTCGTTGGATGCGTGCATGGATATGCAGAGCTTGGGGAGTGAGCTGTTGCTGTACATGTGCTGCAAGCTCGTTTGCGAGGTTTTTCAGAACTACATTTGACAAGTACAGACGGGCGTTAACACAATGCGATTGGATCGCCAGCGTGGCAGCGAGGGCACCGAGCAGGGCTTGACTGCTGCTGCTGACACAGGTGACCGAGTGTGCCAAACTGTGGCAAGATGTTATTGCCCTCGATTGCTACATTGCTTGTTGTTGGTTGTCCGCATGGATGTGCAGAACTTGTGGAGTGAGCTGTGTTGTGCTGCCAGCTTGAAGCTCTTTTCCAAGGATTTCAGGATCAAATGTGACAAGTGTAGACGGGCATTCGGCGCAACATCGGATCGCCAGCGTGGCAGTGAGGGCACCGAACAGGGCTTGACTGCTGCCGCTGACACAGGTGATTGAGTGTGCCGAAACATTATCATCATCAGTGTTATTGGCCTTGATTGCTACATTGCTTTATAGTTGGATGTCTCGGGGAATGCAGAATTTGGGGAGTGAGCTGTTGCTGTGCTGCAAGATTAAAAAATTGTTATGCTGCTTTCCCAAAGTTATGCTGCAGAAGGGAAGTTCCCTTCCCACTTTTCGAAAGTGTAGACACAAGAACGGGTTTGGCGATCTCCAGTGCGGCGGTGAGGGCACCGAGCAGGGCCTGACTGCTGTTGCCGACACAGGTGAAAGAGATTGGCTTTTGCCTTGATATGCTGATTGTCTATAACATTACCTGTCATCAGATGTCCAGACAGGAACGCACAACGTATGGAGTGAGCTGTTGCTATGCTGCAATCTCTCTTAAAAAGAGTTTGGCAAAGAGTTTGGGACTGAATTTGACACGTGCATACGCAAGAATGGGCGTTGGCGACCGTCAGCGTGGCAGTGAGGGCACCGAGCAAGGGTTGACTGCTGCCGCTGACACGGGTGAATGCGTGTGGCAAAACAAGATGTAGTTGGCCTTGATTGCTACATTGCCTGTCGTTGGATGTGCGCATGGGAATGCAAAGTTTGTGGAGTGAGCTGTTGCTGTGCTGCAAGCTTCAGAGGAGTTTGGCAACGAGTTCTGGACTGAATCTGACAAGTGTAGACACAAGAACGGGCGTTGGCGATCGCCAGCGTGGCAGTGAGGGCACCGAGCAAGGCCTGACTGCTGCTGCTGACACAGGTGAATGCGTGTGGCAAAACAAGATGTAGTTGGCCTTGATTGCTACATTGCCTGTCGTTGGATGTGCGCATGGGAATGCAAAGTTTGTGGAGTGAGCTGTTGCTGTGCTGCAAGATTGTTCAAAAAGCGATTGGCGAAGAGTTCAGGACTGAGTTTGGCAAACGTTGACACAAGAACGGGTGTTGGCGATCGCCAGCGTGGCACGGAGCAAGGCTTGACTGCTGCTGCTGACACTGTGAATGCGGGTGCCAGGGTGAATGCGGGTGCCAAACTGTGCAAAGTGTTATTGCGCTCAATTGCTGCAGTGCTCATTGTGGGATGTCCGCATGGTAATGCATAACTTTTGGATTGAGCTGTCGCTGTGCTGCAAGCTCTTTTTGGGGTTTGAACTCGATTGTCAAATTAAAAAAGAACTGAGTGTAGACGCAAGATCATCCAACATGTGGGGTTCATCAGCAGGGACAGGTACAAACAGGGGATGGCTGTGGCCTACATATAAATATGCAGCTTGCATAGGCGAATCTAAACAAATTTGCGGCACTATATGTGGTGCTGTGTGGTGTGAGTAAAGGGCTTGCAGATGGGCGCTGCGCCTCGACTCTCCACAAATAACACTGTGGTAGTTGGGCCAAAATCTGCTGCTGTGGGGTGCTGCTGCTTGCATAGCCCCGCCCAAGTAAATCGATTTACGCCTAGGCATCATTTGCTTCCTGATCAGGCCCTGCAGTGCTGCTGTGCCGGGGCCTCTGCTGCTAGTGCTACGCTCCACTGTTCTGCTGTGCGCGCCGTGCTGTTTGTTTTACATCCCAATTCTGGCCCACGCTACCGATCAGCGTCCCAGCACTGCCAGCAGCTGCTGCGCTTGTGTTGCCAGCGTGAATGTGCAGAGTTTGTTGAGAGCTGCCAGTACACACACTGTCTTAGCAACCTTCATCTTGTATGATCTGACTGAAAACCGGAGCTGAACTTTACTAGCATTTGAGAGCCGCTGCTGGAACCAGGTGAGAGCCCTGCAGGCTAGCTGGCATGCAAGCATACCAAGGCAGCAGGACTGTTAGCTGTGTCCTGCTGTACCTAGCACATGCAGCAGGATGCCTTGCCAGTTCAGCTCTTGGTTTGCAGGCTGTGGGGTCCTGACTAATTTTCATGATCCCAGGTTGGTACCTGTCCCTGCTGCATGTCCCACCTGTCCTCTGCCCATCCTACGGGATGACGCCAGGCATACATACTGTATAATGCACACCAGGGTTGCATCAAACGTTCCGTTTACGTTCCGTTCACTGCGTTTAGAACGGCGTTCAGAACGTTCGGACTTTTGGGCCCGGGGCCCGTGAACGTGTAGTGAACGTGTGATGACGCTGCAGGTTACGTTGCAGCTCGACTCGAGCTGTCGGTCAACTTGCTTACGACTGCTGATCGCATCGCAAGTTCGAATTGTGTTCACTCTGAGCTGCATCTAGCTGATCAAAAGGGCTTTCAACAAGATTAACTCACACATTCAAGCCTGTTTTGTATCGTAAGGAGCACTGTAGTGTAGCAAACGTTCACAATCAGCATTCCCCACTAAGCGTTTCGTTCACTGCGTTTAGAACAGCGTTCAAGACGTTCACATAATCGGCAAAGACGGTTTGGTGCAAGCCTGATGCACACAGCCATCACAAGTCACAACTGTTGTGATTTGTGCAGACCCATGAACGTTTACATGTGTAAAACGGTGGTTACACATCAACGTCTGCCCACCGCTTTACAAATGCTCACGTTCATGCAGCAGGAGCCTGCCGCACAAGGCTGCCTTCTTGCATTGTTGCTGTTATCCAACAATGCAGTGCGCTGCCATCCTGTTGCAAATCGTCAGTTATTGCTGTCCTTGTTACTCTGATGCTCAGCTCAGGTGACCCTAGAATTCATAATTTGTTAGGAATGTTTTCTGGAGGTTTCTGATGTCTCTAATGACAAATAGACCTTTGACCAGGTGTCTGCCTCGTATGAGCCTCCTGCCGGGAGCCAGTGGCTCCTGATGCTATGCGTAATATGCCATCATTGAGGGTCTCCTGGAGGGTGCTCCGATCCTGTGCGCACATCGCCGATGCCAGCAGTCTGGCAGATGCACTCAAAATGGTTCTGTTGCTGCTGCTGCTGCTGCTGGCGTAGGCACCGACACTGCCTGCACTGGGGAGGAGCTTGGCGGGAACGGTGGCACACTCCCTATCCAGGGCATGATGCATGCAGCTGTCCCTCCATCACTGGCGATTGCTTCAGGCTTTGCTATTTTTAGGATCTAACAAAAACGGTTTGCTGCTGCTGCTGTTACATGTGTACAGGCACCGACACTGCCTGCACTGGTGAGGAGCTTGGCGTGAACGGCGGCACTCTTTATCCAAAGGCACAATGCATGCAGCTGTCACTCTGCCACTGACGATCGCTTCTTTGCTGCTGCTTGATGGCTGCTGCCACAGGCACCGACACTGCCTGCACTGGCGAGGAGCTCGGCGTAAACGGTGGCACTCACTATCCCAAGACATAATGCTGACACATGCCCAATAACACGGTTTTGCTGCTGCTGCTGCCACATGTGTACAGGCACCGACACTGCCTGCACCGGCGAGGAGCTTGGCGTGAACGGTGGCAGTCCTATCCCAAGGCATAATGCATGCAGCTGTCACCCTGCCACTGACAATCGCTTCTTTGCTGCTGCTTGACGGCTGCTGCCACAGGCACCGACACTGCCTGCACCGGGGAGGAGCTTGGCGTGAACGGTGGCACTCCCTACCCCGAGGCATAATGCTGACACAAGACCTGATAACACAAATTTGCTGCTGCTGCTGCTGCTGCCGCTGCTGCTGCTGCTGCTGCTGCTGCTGCTGCCGCTGCCGCTGCTGCTGCTGCTGCCGCTGCTGCTGCTGCTGCTGCTGCTGCCGCTGCCGCTGCTGCTGCTGCTGCTGCTGACGCAGGCACCGACACTGCCTGCACTGGCGAGGAGCTTAGTGTCAATGGCGGCACCTACACCTGCGGCTCCGGCAATGCTACCGGTACATCCACCACGAGTGGTGTCACTAGTGACACAACCAGCGGTACATCATCCGGTACCGGTGCCACCGGTACAACTGGTACGACCAGCGGTACCACCAGTGGCTCATCATCCAGTGATACCTCTGCGGTGGGTACCTCCGGTACATCAACCGGTGGTAACAGCGGCGGCAGCTCTGGTCTTGCCTCTGGTGGTGCTGCTACTGGTGCCAGGCCCACCAACACCAACAGTGACATTGGCAGGAGCGGTGGCAGGGGCACCACCACCAGTGGCCGTTAAAACAGCTGTTCAAAGGATGGTGGTTTGGGGTTTGGGGGAAGGCGGTAGCTGATTGACAAGTTGATGGTGGGGAAGCAAAGCTGTGGGTCAACCACAGTGTTTGATTTTGTCTGCGCCGCAAGGCTTGCTGCTTATTATGGCACATCAGTGTTGCAAAACCTTTGTGATGGTTGGTGCCGGTTGCTAGCATTACGACTAGCTTTGAATGCATATTTGTGCATTTGATGTGTTTTGGTGCATTTGCATTTGTTTCAAGGCACTCATCGGTCAGTGATATCAATGTGATGCAGGCTGTGTTTGATGCAGTCAACTTGATTGCACTATCAGCAGCTGTGTTTTGAGCAACCAGCAGCATACGAGTCACTTGCTGAGTAAGCATCTGGTGCTTACAACCATCCCGCCTTTTGTATGTATCTGTGGCATACAGAGAGGTTCCCTGTGGGGTTGGCCCAACCGATGCAGCTGGCTCTGAGCATTGCATGCACTGCATGGCTGCCATGCAGCACCAGCCAAGGCCTGGGATGCGGCATCATATATATTATTGTGCAGCCATTGCGTACTGCGCATACTATGCTGCATAGTATGCCTGCCACAGTTCGAGGTGACTAACGAAAGGTTTCGATCATTTAAGGGAGTTGCAGAGCAGCCTGCACACAGTGTGTGTGTTGGCAACATGGCGAACGGCACTCCAATGGCATTGGATGCAGCCTGCATGATGATGAAGCTGTATGGTACGTGCTGGCTGCTGTGGCATTGTCACAGGCTACGGTACAGGGTACCGTTATAATTGCATGGCTCATGGCGGCCGGCTAGTCTTGCTGCTGGAAACTGCCGTCATGTAACGTGTACACACCTGTGTGTGTGTGTCTTGCCCAGAACCTGAGGATGAAGGGTGCACCCCTTGGCAAAGACTGTCTTGGTCAGGGTGTCCACATCCTACGCCTGCAGCAAATGCTGCAACAACACTGTGCCTGCAGCAACACTGTGCAGCAACAGTGTGACACCGCTTGTCACCCAAAGTGCGCCATACTGCGAAAATTCGCAAGGTTTAAACCACCGATAGAAGCTAGTTGCAGTCGATGCAGCATAAACTTTCTCAAATCAACTACCTGGCGTTGATGCTATGGCTTAACGGGTAACATGATGATGATGATGAAATCAACTACCTGGTGTTTGTGCTGCTGCTGCTTCCGCCGCCGCTGCTGCTCCATTGAGTAAGTGAGCTCGAGTGCAGATGCAAGATATTTCCTTCAACCTGCCTGCACTGGTCGTGTCATGGATGTCCTTGCAGTGCACCACGGTACTAATGCCAGCAAAAAGCAGCATGAAAAGGACAGAATGTGAAACCGCGACGCTAAATCCGCTACCCTCAGGGTGACAGAGTCTACCACAGGGCCTACCGAAGTAAACGCAAATCCAGCCAGGCGAGCGCTACCTGCCTTGCTCAATCGGTGCCTGTGAGGTTATATAAACTACACGGTCAGCGGTCACTTTTCGACAGCTGTCGCGTAACCCCTGTTCTCGCTCCCGCGCAGCTGCGAGCACCCTTGAATCAAGGGCAGTGGTTAAATTAAGAATCTTAAGGCTTAAAATAAAGGTTGCTGCAACTGGCACGGCATGTAGCAAACCCTTTCAGCCACCAAACTGGCAGGGGCCCTGTTGTGTATCACCAGCGACACCGCTGCAACACCCAGTGTTGCAGTGCAAACCAGCAGTAGGTGGTATGGGCCTGATGATGGCTACCAAGCCGAAACTGGTTGTCCTGTATACAACTCCTTGCTCGATTTGCCTCCCCGGCCAGTGTGGTCACACATGCAACGGTCACCACGGTGCAAGCTCGCCAAATTACCCCAAAAACACCCGGTGAGCAGCGCTGCAGGCTGCTGCAGCGCTGTTGAATGCCGGAGCAGCAGCAGCTCACTGCCTGGACAGACGCCTGCTTCCACCAAGCAGCTGCCCAAACCCTGCCGCCACAGCATCATACAACGCTTCAGGATTGCTGCCAGCCTGCACAACATCTAGCACTGTCAGCCGTCGCTTGGGCTCTAGACCATCAGTGCTGCTGCTGCTAGATCGTCCACCTACAAACTGTGCCGATCCAGCTGCTGCTGCTGCTGCTGGATCGTCGAGTACGCCTTGTCTGGATGCTTTTAGCAGCTGCCATTGGGCGTCTGTAGCTGCACAGATCAGATGCTGCAGCACATGCTGCTGCTGGCAGAGGGCGAGCACGTAGAAGACCTGCTGCTGCAGCAGCTGTGTTGGAAGCTGAAACCATACACGCTTCCATGCTTCTGCATCGGCTGCTGCTGCTGTCTTTGGTGCGCTGTCACTGTTGGGGCTGCTGCTGCTGTATCCCAGCCACCATCCCGTAACAGCCTGTAACATGTCACTGATGGTACTGACACTTGCCCAGCTACTGCCAGAACGTGCCGCAGCTCCCTGCCGGCGTGCAGCAGCAGCTGCTGCTCGCTCCCGTGTTGCTGCTGCTGCTGCAGTGGCGTTCAGAACTTGCTGAGCCCCTGGCAGCTGCTGTATAACTGCTAGCAGCTGCTCTACTGGAGCTGCCAGGCGTGCCTGCAAGAGCAGCAGAAGCAGCAGCAAAAGGGAACTTGTATTCTGATGTGCATCAGCTGCTACAGTGAATCACCGGACAACCCAAAGCGACTTGTGCTTGAAGCACCAGATAAAGCTCTATAAGACTCATGCTTATGATAACTGGCCGATTTGACTGAACAGAAACAGGGAACAGCAACTACTGTGGGGCGTCCCAGCTGCCCGGTGCATGTATATCCCATGTGAAAGACACACATAACCAACGTAGGATTTCTTGAAATTACGAGGCAACCTTGGATCATGGATGCTGCCTGAACAAGACATGCAGAAAGGTGGGGGGGTGCACAGCAACGCCCAGCAAGCGCAGCAGGTTGAGCAGCACAAAGCACTCACTGTGAGGTGCTCCAGTTGCCTTCTGCCCAGTCATGTGTTGCAGCAGTGACAGTACCCGACCAATGCCAGCTGAACAGCTCAACAGGCCCAGCACCTATCACATTGCTGGTGTTATGATAACATAAACTCACTGATAAGTGCTCCAGTTGCCGCCTGGATGCTGTGGAGCCAAGGTAGAACCTGCGCACACAACTCCAACGCAGGCTTCGCAGCGCACATTCCAGTCACAGCTGCACTCATAGTTTGTGCTGCAGCAGCCGCAGTACCCGGTCGGTAACAAACCTAACAGCCTGACAGCACCCAGCACTTGCTGTGAGGTGTTTAGTTGCCGCCTTGAGGCTGTAGAGCCAAGGTAGAAGCCGCGCACACAACTCCAGCGCAGGCTCGCAACTAACTACACACTCGCGCATTCAAGTCACTGCTGCACTCAAACGTTGCGCTGATCAACGCATGTGCAGCAGCAGCTCAAGTCCCCGGCCATCAAATACAACAGCCAAACAGCACCCAACACTTACTGTGAGGTGTTCCAGCTGCCGCCTGGAGGCTGTGGAGCCAAGGTAGAACCCCCGCACACAACTCCAACGCAGGCTGGCCTTGCACTGCACCACACAGTCCAGCCAATGCTGCTTGAATACCTCCAAAAGCAGTACTGGCAAGGTGTGATGCCCTACACACTTTCAACCATAGAAAAGAAGAGACAGTGGCATACAACGCGTCCAGCACTCACTGTGAGGTGTTCAAGTTGCCGCCTGGATGCTGTGGAGCCAAGGTAGAAGCCCCGCACACAACTCCAACGCAGGCTCGCAACAAACTACAAACATACTTTCCAGTCACTGCTGCACTCATGCGTTGTGCTGATCAGCGCATGTGCAGCAGCAGCTCAAGTCCCCGGCCAACAACAAATGTAACAGCCACACTGCACGCAGCACTCACTGCCATGCGCTCCAGCTGCCTCCTGGAGGCTGTAGAGCCAAGGTAGAAGCCCCGCACACAACTCTAACGCAGGCTCGACTTGCATTGCACCACACAGTCCGCCTCTGCTGCCTGAACACAATCAAAAGCGCTACTGGCAACGCTTGACGCCCGACACACTTTCAACCATAGAAAGAAGATACTGAAAAGGTATGCAAAGGTCCCAGCACTCACTGTGAGGTGCTCCAGCTGCCGCCTTGAAGCTGTTGAGCCAAGGTAGAAGCCGCGCACACAACTCCAACGCAGGCTGGCCTTGCACTGCACCACACAGTCCAGCCACTGCTGCAGCAGCAGTTCAGTCAGGGGCTGGAAACCCTGCTGCTGTAGCTGCTGCTGCTGCTGCTCATGTGGCTGTTGCTGCTGCTGCTGCTGGACTTTCTGGCAATCCCAAATCTGCTGCTGCTGCTTTTGATCTTGGATGCTGGCGTGCACCAGCACCTGCTGCTGCTGCTGATCTACACAAAAGCTGCCAGGCAGCTGAAGCTCAGTGGCAACTGCTGATGCTACTGAACGGGCACCAGGCAGGCCCTCCCTCCCAACTGCCAGCTGCAAAGCTGCAGCAGTTGCAGCTTCTACAGCTGCTGTTGCAGCAGCTTCCTCTGAGCTAGCAACAGCCGGTGTTTCTGCAGAGGATACTGGCTGCATGTCCCTCTGCAATCCTTTCAATCCCGCTGCTGCTGCTGCTGCTGCTGCTGCCTCAACTGCAGGTTCAGTGTGTGAGGGCTCAAACTCCCAAGCTTGCAGCACTGCTGCCAGCAGCAGCTGCTGGTACCTCAGCAGTACAGTCAGCCTACGCGCATTAACCTCATGTGACATGTGCATTGCCGCATACTGCCGCTGCTTGTGGTCTAACATTGCTGATTTGAAGGCCTTGAAGGCAGCAAAAACACCGCCAGAAGTCCGTTGCTGCTGCTGTGCGCTGCTGCTGCTGCCTGCATCCTGCTCGCTGTCTGCTGCTGCTGCTGCTGTTGGTGCAAGGTTGCAAGCGTAGTAGCCGCCGGTGTCATTCGAGTGCTGCTGCCAGTCCCTGCCACACACCCAACACCACTCCCTGCGGCACACCTGCAGCAGTAGCAGCAGCAGCAGCAGCAGATGCAAAGACAGCATTGTCAGCAGTGGCGGCAGCAGCGGTTCACTGCGTGCTGATGCCACGCACCCAGCACGAATCCTTGAAACACATTTGCAGCTGCTGCAGCAGCAGCCTTATACCGACATAGCTGCGCATGTGAATATCTTGCATGTCATGTGCTTGCAGCCGCCGTTTTTCTGCACTCTGGCTCTGCAGTGCTTCGTGTTCCAGCCAATCCACGCCTCACTGCGCGACACAGATGCTGCTGCTGCTGCTGCAGCAGCAGGCAGTGCACTTGAAAGGGAATTGTACAGTAAACCAGGGCCACTGGACAGTAAGCAAACTAAGCACGTACGCTGTAGCAACTCCAACCTTACCTTGCAAGTCATGTTGTTGCAGCCGCCGTTTTTCTGCACCCGCGCTCTGCAGCCGGGGCAGTGCTTTGTGTTCCAACCAATCCACACCTCACTGCACAACTCAGATGCTGCTGCTGCTGCTGCTGCTGCTGCTGCTAGCAATGCACTTGACAGGCAACTCTACAGTAAGCCAAGGCCACTGAGCAATAGCACAAACTGAGCAGCACATAAGCTGAAACCGCAACGACAACCTCACCTTGCATGTCATGTGGTTGCAGCCGCCGTTTTTCTGCACTCTGGCTCTGCAACCCGGGCAGTGTTTCGTGTTCCAACCAATCCAGTCCTCACTGCGTGACTCAGATGCTGCTGCTATAGCAGCCAGGGCCTGTCGCCATGCTGTGACTTGTCTGCAAGTCGCGGGCTCGTGTGCTGACTCTTGGCACAGCCAGCAAAACCTGCATGGAAAGAACGCAAAGAAAGGCAACATGACACACATCAGCTCCTTGTTGCTGTGGTAACATTATGATGCACTGCCTTCATTCCCCACTGCATCAGGCCGATAACATATGTCGCTGCCATGGCAGCCAGGGCCTGTCACCATGCTGTTACGTGTCTGCACGTGGCTGGCACATGAGCTGCCTCTTGACACAGCCAGCAGAACCCACAGTGACAGCAAAACATGAGCGTGACAATGAAAGTGATAACGTGCAACTTGCCAAGCTGTATGTCGATAGCAAGCTGATAAGCATGTGGGGTAGCACAGTCACATGCTAATAAGGGCAAAGTCTGTGTCCCTCAACGCATTGTACAGCGTGCCTGTATCATCACCTGCAGCCGCAATCGCATTCAACATCAACTCCTCTCCCCGCTTGTAGCGCCTGCTGCAGCAACACCTGTCGATCATTCCCACCCACTACTGCTGCTGCTGCACCGTCCTGGTGCTGCTGCTGCCTTGCAGCAGCCCTGCATGCAGCCTGCTGCTGCTGCTGCTGTGGATGTTGTGGCAGCAGCAGCTGCAGGCTTCTGCCACAGCCAGGGGCTGGGCACCAGCGGCGATCTGGGCTCACATCCACAACATGCTGCGCTAGCACCGACAGGTAGCGCTGATACACCTGCAGCAGCACCAAACAGGGCAAACACATAAAAATAAAGGCTCAACTGTGCGTATGTCCATGCAATGCCAGCTGAGTGTGTCCGTGTATGCAATGGTGCGGGGCACAATTGGCGCTGTGGACTCACATCAACAACATGCTGCGCTAGCAGCGACAGGTAGCGCTGATACACCTGCATTGGCACGAGACACAGCAAACGCGTGAATATTACATTGAAAACACGTACATAGCACATTGGGTACACGTTGCAGTGCCAAACATGCTGCGCTAGCAGCGACAGGTAGCGCTGATACACCTGCAGTGGCACCAGACAGGGCAGATGCATCCAAGCGTGTTGTTGCACTGCACACATGTAGCAGTGCAGCTGGAGCACCAGCGCTGCTGCGGACTCCCATCCACAACATGCTGCGCTAGCAGCGACAGGTAGCGCTGATACACCTGCATGCAGCACACGATCACGTGCGCAGACAGCATCAAGTGTGAGCAAACGCTCAACAGTGCATACATTACACGCAGCAGCAGCAGCAGCAGCAACAGCAGCGGCAGCAGCAGCAGCACGAGCAGTGAATGTCACAACACATCAACCAACACTGAATGCTGCACGCCTAGCCTGGGGCTGGGCACCAGCGTCGCTGTGGGCTCACATCCACAACATGCTGCGCTAGCAGCGACAGGTAGCGCTGATACACCTGCATTGCCACCAAACACGGCATAACACGTGGATACCATTTGGGCTCACATCAACAACATGCTGAGCCAGCAGCAACAGGTAGCGCTGATACACCTGCATTGCCAATGCAGGCCAATGGCACCAGACAGAGCAGAAGTGGATGCATCCAGTATGTTGTTGCACTGCACACATCCAGCAGTGCAGCGCTCACACCCGCAGCGCTTACACCGTTTGTGTGTAGTCGTGAAGGCTTTAAAAAGCGTGCAGCTGCAGCTGCGCATGTGTGCACAAAAGAGCAGAGCTGCGGACTCACATCCACAACATGCTGCGCTAGCAGCGACAGGTAGCGCTGATACACCTGCATTGGCACCAGACACGGCATAACGCGTTATATATCACGTGGATACCAACGTGGGTATCGCGTTGCACCGCACAACATGTTGCGCTAGCAGCGACAGGTAGCGCTGATACACCTGCAGAAGCACCAGAGACAGCAGGTAATGGATGCATCCAGCGATTTGTTGCATTACATACATCTTGCAGCGCTTACACTTGCAGCACTAACACCTGTACATGCTTGAAATTGCAACTGCAAGACCCTGCCACAACATGTGCGCACAACACAGCAGAGCTGCGCACACACTTCCACAGCAGGCTGATCAAGCAGCGACAGGTAGCACTTCTACCCCGTGCCAACCAACCTGATCATTCACCACCCGTTGTACATCATCCAAGCACAGCAGCGCTCCACAGCCCGGTTCAGGGCAGCCTGCCCTGCTGACACCTGAACCCTCAACACAAGCAGACACTAAACCCTGCCAGCAGCCGTCACATGTGACATGACCACACGGCAGCTGCACGGACACTGCCACGTGCCCTGGCGGTACGACTTGGCTGCCACCGCTGTTGCTGCTGCTGCTGCTGCTGTTTGGAACTGCACACCCTGCAAGGGACATTGCAGCACCTCTAATACTGCTGGTGCTGCTGCTGCTGCAGCGCACCGCAGGCTCGAAGCAGACAATGCAGCGACCAGCTCTCCGATCATCATCATCTGCTGCTGCTGCTGCTGCTGGCGTTGTGCAAGTGAAGGCTGCCTGTGATGTGCTGCCATCATCTGCTGCAAGTCCACCTGATGACATTGTGGCGCTGCTGTTGTTGCCTATGCTAGCAAATTTCACCCTGTCCCTGCTGCTGCTGCTGGCCTGCTGCATTGCTGCAGCACTTGCAAGCTTTACACTGTAGCTGTTAGCTGCCAGCAGTGCCATGGCAGTAGCAGGAGGTACAGCTGCTGTTGCTGCCACCTCTTGTACTGCCTGCTGCAGCTGCTCCGCTACTGCTGCTTGGTCAAATGACGACACCGTACCGCCTGCACTACGTCTGCTGCTACTGCTTGCACCAGCAGCTAGCTGCTGCTGTCTGTATAGCAGCTCCTTGGTTGACCCAGCGCCAGCTGTCACTCCTGCATTTGAATCTGCACCTAACAGCTTTCCAAACAGGCCAGACAACATCCCACCAAGCCCACCAGAGCTCCAACTATCTTCCCCACTGCTATTAGCTGTACTGCCAACTACACCCGGTAACAGGCCTGCTATCACTCGCTGTGCATTCAACAAGCCTTGTGGATCACTGCTGCCTTGCGTTCTCACTGTTGCTGCTGCTTCTGCTGCTGCTGGTGATGTTTGCGCTGCTAGCAGAAGCATCACTGCATGCCAGTCTTGCAGAGCTATTGCAAGCGCAAGTGGCGTTGCTGGCCAATCACAGCTGTCTTCTAAGTGCATGTTAAGTTTTAGGGTTTCTGGGTAAGTCTCAGGCAGCTGCAGCAGCAGCTGCAGCACGTTGCTGCTGCCTGTTAGCAGGCAGCAGTGCAGAGCGCCTTGACAGCTGCATGCAACAAAGCACAGCAGCAGCAGCAGCAGCAACAGCAGCAGCAAGAGCTTGTCACACATAGGAGATACACATGAACATGAAATTGAGCAGTGCACCAGAAGCATGCCAGAACGTCATCAGAGTAGAATGTGTGTACAGCTGCACTTGATCTAAAACTCGCCCGACATGGCACTTGCTGTATCACACCTGTCAAGATGTGACAATCCTGACAGCTAAGTAAGTGCACGCTGCTGTTGATCAGCACCTCCAAGCCTGCAAAGTTTGTGTACAGTAATGTATGTGGCCATCCAGTTGCTACTACTCACCGTGCATTTACCAACGTTAAATCCAATGGCTTAGCTGCTGTCTCCTGCAGCAGCCATGCCAGCACATCAGCCCGCACAGCATCTGCCGCTTCGCTGCTGCTGCTGCTGCTGCTGCTGGTGAACCAACTTGTCTTTGCTGCTGCAGCTTGTGCTGCAGCTGCCACAGCAGCAGGAGGTCCCCTGGAAACATTACTGCTGCTGCTGCTGCTGCTGCTGGCAGCTGCACACAAGCCAAACCCCGCCGGTCGCCTTGTGCTGGCACTGCTGCTGTTTGCTCTGCGTGCTGCTTTTGCGATAGCGACTGCATTGCTGCTCAGGGCTTTGCAGGACATCTTGCAGCCTGCTGCTAGATGTAATAGGCCGCTGCCACAGCAGTCATCTTCATATACATGGCCCATGAGCTGAACTAGTGCTTCCTGCAAACAGCAGCAGCATGGATTTGACATACCCAGGAACCTGGGGCATGGTTGCATGCCCATTTGCAGCCACAGGCACACAGTTGTGAAGTGCATGTTGCTGCAGGATACAGATCCAAGGCGTTATATGAAGCCGACAACGGTTTCCGACGTCAGAGTAAGGGGTGAGAAGGGGGTGATCATCACCTGTGTGCTTAGCTGATGCTGCGTTGCATGGGCAGCAACCAGCTGCTGTGTCTCCCTGCAGGCACATCAGCTGTGTCAGCAGGTGCAGACCACGGCAACATGCATCAAGCGTACGGTTCTACACGTACGGTAAGTTTCCGTTGACCAAAGCAGTCCTAAAGGCAGCAGCAGTGCTCCTGTCCATCATGCTGCTGTGCCCTGTCTGCTGCTTAACCAGGCAACAGGACGTCAACGATCCACTGGGTTGCTGCCTCGTTGTATTGCCTAGGGGCGTGGTCGAGCGTTCAGCTGCTACAAACCGTGAGGTAGCACTGCACAACCCCACCTCAACCTTCCAATGTAACACAGCTGCAGTCACCGAGCAACTGCTGCTAACCACAAAACGCCAAAAACTGCGTTGTATACACGTGAACCCGCTTACATCCACCCCCACGCGCAGGACTGTGCTTCTGCTGTGCGGAACTTCTGCTTGGGTACTGCAACTGCCGTTGTCTGCCTCCTGCCCTGCTCGCAAACATTCTTGACCATCATCGTTGTCCTGGACCATACTGTGTATCACAGCGTGCATCAGGCGGCCGATCACGATGAACACTAGCAGCACAGAGCCAGCAGCAGCAGTAGCCTGTGAAGAACCAGCTGAAGACGATGACGAGGGCTTAGACGAGCTATTCCATGCAGCAGCAGATCACCTGGCGCAGCTTGTAACAGCGAACGCAGCTGCTGTGCCGGATGCTGTGAAGCTGCAGCTCTATGGGCTGTACAAGCAAGCGACAGTTGGGCAGTGCAACACCAGCAAGCCAGCATTCTGGGATCGCGCAGGAATTGCTAAATGGTGAGCAGTGCTTTGATTTTGTCTCTTTTTTAAATAATTCATAGCTTCTAGCACTGCTAGTATTGTTCACATCATCCGTTGTGTTGGGTGCTGCACTGTGATGACGTGCGTGCGCTCTCTGCTTGTGCGATACCTGCCGCGGTGCTTACACTGTGGGAGCAGTGTGTTGACTTACCTAATCCATTTTTTGTATTGCCCGTGACTTGGTAGCGCTGCTAGATATGTTGACATCATCCATTCTGTTTGGTGCTGCAATACTGCACTCTGTTTCTGCAATATCTGCAGCGGTGCGCACACTGTGGCTCACAGCAGCGAGCATTGCAATGCGTTGCTAGCCAGCTAAGCTACACTCCACGCCACCCACACAGCTGCCGCTGCTGCTGCTGGTGCTTGCAGGAACGCTTGGAGTCAGCTAGGGCAGTTGCAGCAGCAATCAGCAATGGAGCGATACATACAAACACTAGGGCAGCATGATCCGCAATGGCTAGCAGAAGTAGCAGCAGCAGCAGCAGGCAGCAGCAAGGCAGCAGCAGGAAGCAGGAGGGGTGGCGTCGGTGGGCCTGTGTTTAGCACACTTGTGCACAGCTGTGATGACCAGCAACAGCAGCAGCAGCAGCAGGTGGGGGTTGTTCTCGCTGCAAACGTAGCCAAATTGTAACGGTGATCATGGTGTGTATGTGAAGCTGATGTTTGTGTGCACCTGCATGCTGATGTATGTAAGCAGCCAGTGCAACAGCAAAAAGGCGGCAGCAGCAGCAGCCCCCACGAGCTATGATGTATCACTGCCGCTGCTGCTTTGTTCTGCATTGCAGGGTACATCAGGCAGTGGCAGCAGCAGCAGCAGCATACACGAGCTTGCAGGCCGAGGGGACCTGACTGTGTGTACAGTCGCAACTTGCCTGCTTACCTTCTGACACATCATGTCCGTCTGGTTTGCACTGCAGGCAGCAGCAGGCGCTGGCAGCAGCAGCAGCAGCAGTAGCAGCAGCATACACAAGCTTGCAGGACAAGGCGACCTATCAGCACTGCAGGCCTGCCTTGACAGCACACATCCCTGATGCATTGTCTTTGTCTGCCTTGTTTGCACTGCAGGAAGCAGCAGCCGCAGGCAGCAGCACCAGTAGCAGCAGCATACACGAGCTTGCAGGGCAAGGGGACCTGTCAGCGCTGCAGGCGTGCCTTGACAGCACACATCCCTGATGCATTGTGGCTGCCTTGTTTGCATTGCAGGTAGCAGCAGCCGCGGGCAGCAGCAGCAGCATACACGAGCTTGCAGGGCAAGGGGATCCAACAGCACTGCAGACGTGCCTTGACAGCAAACATCCCTAATGCATCGAGTCTGCCTTGTTGGCACTGCAGGTGGCAGCAGCCGCCGGCATTGGCAGCAGCAGCATACACGAGCTTGCAGGGCAAGGGGACCTGTCAGCGCTGCAGGCCTGCATTGACAGCACACATCCCTAAAATGCATTTTGTCTGCCTTGTTGGCACTGCAGGTTGCAGCAGCAGCAGGCGGTGGCAGTAGCAGCATACACAAGCTTGCAGGACAAGGGGACTTATTAGTGTGTACAGTCGCAACTTGCCTGCTTACCTCCTGACACGTCATGTCCGTCTGGTTTGCACTGCAGGCAGCAGCAGGCGCTGGCAGCGGCAGCAGCAGCAGCATACACGAGCTTGCAGGGCAAGGAGACTTAACAGCACTGCAGGCTTGCCTTGACAGCGGTGCAGCAGTTGACAGCAGAGACAGCGAGGGCTGCACTGCGCTGCATTTTGCTGCTGATAGGGGCCAGCCAGAAGCAGTAATGCTGCTGCTGGCTGCAGGAGCAGACATAAACGCACAGGTGAGTGTAGCGAATGTCTGTGTCTTGATTGTATTGTGCGCGTGATGCGCGCTGCATGCTGCAGCTGGTAGGAGCCAGCCAGAGGCAGTGATGCTGCTGCTGGCTGTAGGAGAAGACATAAATGCTCAGGTGAGCGTGGCGAATGTCTGTATATTGTGCGCGTGATGTGCACTGCAAGTGCGCTGCTCATAGGGGCCAGGCAGAGGCAGTGATGCTGCTGCTGGCTGCAGGAGCAGACATGAACGCACAGGTGAGCGTGGCGAATGTCTGTGTGTTGTGCACATGATGCGGGCTGCACTTTGCTGCTGATAGGGGCCAGGCAGAGGCAGTAATGCTGCTGCTGGCTGCAGGAGCAGACATAAACGCACAGGTGAGCGTGCAGGATATCTGTGTATTGTGTACGTGATACGCTGTTGATGCAGGACCAAGATTGTCAACTATTACTGTAGTATTGCAGCCATGCGTGCAAGTTGCTGGATCCAGGTGTGTGAAGCGAGTTGAGTTGTGTTTGCTGCTGTCTGTTGATTGCAGGACCAGGACGGCCAAACACCGCTGCACTATGCAGCTATGTGTGAACAGCTGCAGGTGATTTTGCAGTTGCAGCAGCACTGCTGAGCTGCTAAGAGGCAGGAATAGCAGCAGAGCACAAGCAGCAGCAGCAGCAGTGTGGTTTGCATGGTATCGTTCGCTTTTTGTGCAGCGAGCCTAGTGCTGTTGTGTGCTGCAGCTTCACAAAAAAGGACGACACTGTCCTTCAAACAGCATCCAGGCGGCAGAAACACGCAATGCAAGTATTGAATGAGCAGCAAACTCGCAGCAGTGAAGCGAATCTGCACTGCAGCCATGCATACTTTTGCATGCTACTTCTTCTGGGTCTGGAGTGTTGCCAACACCTTATGAACTCTCCTGCTGCTGCTGCTGCTGCTTCTGCTGCTGCTGCTGCTGGGGCCTCTGGCGTTGATGCTATGGCTTGAATGGGCAATATGATGATGATGACCGTATGATCTCTCCTGCCGCTGCTGCTGCTGCTGCAATTGCAGGTGTGTGAGCTGCTGCTGAGTCAGGGAGCTGATGCCAGCATACCAGATGCGGACGGGCAGCTGCCACAGCAAGTGGCACCAGGCAGCTGGACATGCTGGCAGTGACAGCAGTAGGAGATAGATCTGGATATGCAGGACATCAGAAGATGATTCGCCAAAGTGCATATGCCAGCATAGCAGATGCAGAGGGGCAGCTGCCACGTCAAGTGGCACTGGATACCTGGACATGCTGGCAGTGACAGCAGCAGGACAAGTGCGGAACATCGGAAGATGGTTTGCCCAAGTGAATATGCCAGCATAGCAGATGCAGCCGGGCAGCTGCCGCAGCACGTGGCGCCGGATAGCTGAACGTGCTGGCAGTGACAGCAGCAGGAGATAAATTTGGATATGCAGATCAGCAGCAGATGGTTTGCCACAGCGATGCCAGCATAGCAGATGCGGATGGGCAGCTGGCACAGCAGGTGGCGCCGGATAGCTGGACATGCTGGCAGTGAGAGCTGCAGGAGATCGATTTGCAAATCAGCAGCACATTATTTGCCAAAGTGCATATGCCAGCATGGCAGATGCAGATGGGCAGCTGTCACAGCAGGTGGCGCCAGGCAACTGGCCATGCTGGCAGTCAGAGCAGCAGGGCAAACGCAAGACATCAGAAGATGATTTGCCAAAGTGATGCCAGCATCTATCTATCTATCCTATTAATATATAGGATTGCTGCAGCACCCACTCCTGCCCCTGCAGCATGCACAGCTGCAGGACAACAGCCAGCAGCCCCACCTACAGAAGAAGCAGCAGCAGCAGCAGCAGGCTCACTGGGACCCAGTGCTGAAGAGCTGGCAATGGAGAGGTCGCAGCAGGAACTGTCCCAGGTCCCACTGGCACAAGTGCACCTCCTTCTGCAAGGAGGCCAGATGTCAGTGCTGCAGGCACAACAGATCCATGCAGGGCAGCGACAGCGCAGGGCTGTTGAACGGCAGCAGCAGCGGCACACACGCAGGCAGCAAGCTGCAGCCGCTGCACAGCAGCAGCACCAGCAGCCCCCTGCCCCGCAGCAGCAGCACCAGCAGGGACCCCGCAGGTCAGCGCGCGTTGCTCAACAGCAGCAGGAGGCTGCGCAGCAGCAGCAGCAGCAGGCTCAACAGCAGGCTCAACAGCACGCGCCAGCTCCACCACCTCCTGCACACCCACCAGCATGTACATGTACATGTTTGCATGTATGGTGATGATGATGTATGGTGGTGCCAGTGCCCAACCACTGAAGTGGGGATGCGCAGCACTGTAACATCCACACAAGGTACAATATATGTGTACGCCCTCAAGCGCCCAACAACATACAAACGATCGAGAGCATCAAAAACCTTGCTCACATGTGTGCATGGCCGTGGCATCATGCCACGGGGGTCACGCTAGTCCTATATATTAATTGAACAAGGTGCCGGTCCTGTTTTCGGGGAAATCGGGGCGCGTTTCGCAGCGCGCGGGCGATTGCAGCCCACGGTCGTGATGTGCTAATTTAGGGGCATCGTTCGTTCAGGGGCCCGCGCCCGGATGGTGGCCCCTGCCGGGAGAACAGGCAGCGGCAGACCCTTCGAATGGCTTTTTCTCGTAAACGGCCGAACTTCACCCTTAATGGACATTAACCCAAAACGATGCTTATCGCAATATCTATCATCTCAGCAAGCGTCGACGTCATCAGAGGGCGCCTGTGGATGTCAACAAGCGGGGCTGTTTTCGGGGAAAAACGGGCGCGACTCGCGCCGGCAGGCCGCCAGCACGCCTTCATCGTAAACAGCTAAATTAGGGGCATCATTCGTTCAGGGGCCCGCGCCCGGATGGTGGCCCCTGCCGGGAGAACAGGCAGCGGGAGACCCTTCTAATAGCTTTTTCTCGCAAACGGCGCAACTTGACCCTTAATGTCCGCTCCCCTAAAACGATGCTTATCGCAATATCTATCATCTCAGCAAGCGTTGACCCCATCAGAGGGCGCCTGTGGATGTCACGCTCCTGCTGACGTGTGACAAGGTGGATCAACAGTGCGACAACAGAGCTGGGTCTGCTCGCTAAGGAAATCTATTTCCTTGGTGAAACCGGGCATGGACCTCTCTCCTTCCAGTGCTCTGCAGCTGCACGATGATCGAAACCGGCAGAGACGAGCTGCCTCAGAAGCGGCCTTATCGCCGCTGCCTGTTGCTGCTGAAGATGTACGCAACGCGTCTGCAGCAGCAGGAGGTCTTAGCTTGCACCAGCGCTTCCAGCAACGCATGCAGCAGACCCAACCACCAGACCCTTTGCTCGCAGCAGCTGCTGACAGACGACGTGCACAGCAGGCAGCCAGGCGGCAGCGCCACAGACCTGCTCATGCCCAACAGCGTCGGCAGGCTGCAGCAGCAAGACGTCGGCTTCGTCGGTCTGCTGCAGCACCCACTCCTGCCCCTGCAGCAAGCACAGCTGCAGGACAACAGCCAGCAGCCCCACCTACAGAAGAAGCAGCAGAAGCAGCAGCAGCAGCAGGCTCACTGGGACCCAGTGCTGAAGAGCTGGCAATGGAGTGGTCGCAGCAGGAACTGTCCCAGGTCCCACTGGCACAAGTGCAGCTCCTTCTGCAAGGAGGCCAGATGTCAGTGCTGCAGGCACAACAGATCCATGCAGGGCAGAGACAGCGCAGGGCTGTTGAACGGCAGCAGCAGCGGCACACACGCAGGCAGCAAGCTGCAGCCGCTGCACGGGAGCAGCACCAGCAGCCCCCTGCCCCACAACAGCAGCACCAGCAGCCCCCTGCCCCGCAGCAGCAGCACCAGCAGCGACCCCGCAGGTCAGCGCGCGTTGCTCGACAGCAGCAGGAGGCTGCGCAGCAGCAGCAGCAGCAGCAACAGCAACAGCAGGCTCAACAGCACGATGGTGGACCCTGCCGGGAGATGTGATGTGCACTCTGATGTGCACCATGTCATGGACCTTACGCCCTCAAGCGCCCAACAACATACAAACGATCGAGAGCATCAAAAACCTTGCTCACATGTGTGCATGGCCGTGGCATCATGCCACGGGTGTCCCGCTAGTCCTATATTATAATTGAACAATAGTAGGGTCCGGTTTTCGGGGAAAAACGGGCGCGACTCGCGCCGGCGGGCCGCCAGCGCGCCTTCATCGTCAACAGCTAAATTAGGGGCATCGTTCGTTCAGGGGCCCGCGCCCGGATGGTGGCCCCTGCCGGGAGCACAGGCTGCGGGAGACCCTTCGAATGGCTTTTTCACATGTGTGCATGGCCGTGGCATCGCCACGGGTTGCCCGCTAGTATATATAAGATGACAACTTGGAGGTACTGTTTTTGGGGAAAAACAAGCGCGTTGGGCAGCGGCAGGCCGCCAGCACGCCTTCATTGTAAACAGCTAAATTAGGGGCTTCATCTGTGAGGGCCTGGAGCCAATTGGTGGCCCCTGGTGGGAGAACGGGCAGCAGTAGACCCTTCGAAAGCGATTTTCTCTCAAACGGCGCAACAAAACCCCCTGTCCTCCCCCTAAAACGATTTGTCATCAAACAATCTACAAGCTCAGCGAGCGTCGGCGCCATCAGAGGCCTCCTGTGGATGTCACGAAGTGTGACGTGTGAGGGGTGGTTGGCTCCAACAAGCCAGTAGGGCCCTGCGGTGCTGTTGAACGCGTTCTTCGCGGCATGTCAACTCTGATGTGCACCATGTCATGGACCTTACGCCCTCAAGCGCCCAACAACATGCAAACGATCGAGAGCATCAAAGACAGGCAGAGGACGCTGCGCGCTATCATAATCAGCTAAATTAGGGGCATCATCTGTGAAGGCCTCGGGGCAGGCGGAGGGCCCTGGTGGGAGAAAGGGCAGCAGTAGACACTTCAGAAGCCTTGGCTCCAAGAGGACAGTAGGGCCAAGAAGCCACTCTGATCTGCACCATGTCATGGACCTTACGCCCTCAAGCGCCCAACAACATACAAACGATCGAGAGCATCAAAGACAGGCAGAGGACGCTGCGCGCTATCAATCAGGTAAGGCACGTGGCGTATTTTTGCTGGGCTTCAAGCTAAGCTCTGGGCTTCAAGCTAAGCTGGGATGCTGGGAGTGAACTGATGCTGAAACTGACTGACTGCTTGACCGCCTGTCTGCTTCTGCAGCGTATCTTTCACCACAGGCCCCTGCAGGAGCAGATGCAAGAGCCCGTCCCGCCAGCTTGCAGCAGCAGTTCATGCAGCGCATGCAGCAAACCCAACCGCAAGACTCTTTGCTGGACCCCTTGCTTGCAGCAGCAGGGGACCGCCTGCGTGCTCAGAATGCAGCCCGTCAGCAGCGTCACAGGGCCGCCCAAACCCAGCAGCGTGCACAGGCCACAGCGGCCAGGCGTCGGCGTCGTCAGTCAGCAGCAGCAGCAGCAGCAGCATCGCAGCCTG
>CADDIJ020002854.1:0-53880 GCA_902809745.2 Tetradesmus lagerheimii
TGCTGCTGCTGCTGGCTGAAGGCACGGGTGTGCCAGATTTGGTAGCTGTGCCAGTCAGGGATGCAATCCAGTCCTGTGCTGCAAGTATGCGGCGCTTGATGGCTGCTGCCTTGCGGCTGTGTGGCTGTGTTTGAGCAACAGAAACGGGCTGCGTTTGCTGCTCCTGCATGTGCAGCATGTTCTGCTTTTGATATTGCGGTTTCCTGTGGCAAGAATACATGTCGACAGCAGGCACATTGGTGATCAGAAAGCACCATCATACGTACTAGCTATGTGAGGAGAGAAAGCCTATCCTTTATTGCTTGCAGCCAACACCAGCACACCGACAGCAGACAGCAGCGGCTATAGCTGCACAGAACACTTACTGTTGGCTTGCTGCTTGAGCGCCCGAAGCCAGCAGCAGGCATATTGAAAGGATGAATAGGCTTCTTCTGCTACAGTTCGGGGTGTTATACTTCATGTCTGGGCTAATTCGCAGCTGTGGCTGCCAGCACAGCTCCGGCCCGGTCTCATTAGCAACTAGCTCGACTCTGCAAAGCCGAAGCAAACAGCATGGTTATATGTATTTGAATGTCTACTGTCAAGTTGATAGCAGCGAGGAGTGCCCACGGAGGTGGCGCAGATGTTCAGGCGAAAGAGCGGCAAAGCGGAGAACAACGCTACCGCACCTAGCTGCGCAGGAGTGCTCGATTTCTTTATGATTAACTCCGCAGCACCCATTATCTGAAGGAAACACCTGCTCCGTGCAGCGTAACACTTGTCACATGCCATCAAGTTCACTGGGCAATTGCAGCGACACATGTCAGCATGCATGTGGATTCCGCGCCACAGCATTGAGTTCGGCTTACAACAAACACATGTACACATTTGCACTCTCAGTTCTCAAGCACAGCAACTGCAGACGGCAGGTAACACACCAACAGCATGCACAGGAAGAGCGTACACATGCCGCATCGCATTGGCAAGCACACATCTGTATCCATGCCGAAACAAAACTCAGAAACCCCCCTACCTGATTGCGTAGCGCTGATGCTTACACCTTCCCGGTCCGCTGTAGTCATTCACACCACCCCTTTCTTGCTCCTTGCACTGCCCTTGCTCTTCCCTGCTGCCGCATCTGCTGGCTCGTTATGCAGCTGCGGCTCTGGCAGTGGAGGCGGTGGTGGTGGCGAAGGTGGTGGTGGTGGTGGTGGTGGTGCTGGTGGTGCTGGTGGGGGAGACGGTACTGGGCTAGGTGGTGGGGGTGGTGATGGGAACAGCAGCAGCCGCAACCGTTCCAGCTCCTGCTGCTTGCGCTGCTCCTCTTGCTGCCGCAGCTGCTGCTGCAGCTGCATTTCTTTGCTGACGGTGTTTGCTGCTGCCAGGACGGAACCGAAAGCCCAGCCGAAGGGGTTGCCTGTACCGTCTATGAGGTAAGGCGGCGGGTCTGCGTAGGCTGTTGTTTGTGCGCTTAGGATTGGGCTGTTGCTGCTGCTGCTCCATGACGCGAATTGGTTGTTGGTGGGAGCAGCAGCAGCTGCTGCTGACACATCAGTGAATGCAGCTGTTTTGAGTGGCAACTGCATCTGCTGCTGTTGTTGCTGCCAGGCTCCTGGTGATGCACCCTGCTCCACACCTGATGCATAGCTACCACCGCTAGCGCTGCTGCTGCTGCCGTTGCTGCCCTGCTGGTGTCCAACAGTGAACGTTGCCACGTAGTGACTGCCAACTGTCATATCGCCTGTCTTCAGCTGCACAGCTTGCACTGTCAGCGTCACTGAGTATGTCCCTGGTGGCAGCAGCACCTGCCGTGTCTCTCCAGTGAAGCTAGTCTCAAAGGGCTTGCCTTCTGCTGTGTTTCCGCTCACCTCCCAGTCCCAACTGACAAGCTGCGTGCCTACTAAAGGCTGTGACAAGCTGCCATCAAACAGCACACCTTGTGCTGGACTTGATGGCAGTACAATTTGGCCATTTGTTGGGGAGGTGATCAGCGCTGTGGGTCCAACAATGCTGCTCAGCCAGTCAGAGATACGGTCAGCATCTGTGGTGATGCCACTGTAGCTGCTGGTATGGCTGGGGGGGTCTGGGTGAGGCATCCAGCTGCTACTGTCAAGTGCGGAGGGTGTCGGCGCTGCTGCTGCTGCTAGCATGCGGCGCGCTGCCACAGCAGCGCTGCTGCTGCTGACATGGCAGCAGGACGGACACGTCAGGACGCAGGTGGCTTTGCCGTAGTATCCCATTGCAGCACTCCAACACCTCGATCATCTAAGGTGGCGTGTTGCAAAGCGAAGCAAAGCTGATCGACAGCTGCGCGCTCACCTGGAGGTGACCGGCGCGGAGCTGGCCGCAGCATGCGCGCAGCAAGCCAACAACGCAGCAATAAACGTGAAAGGTCTCATCAACGTTGCCGTGTTCCTTCACGCCAGCAGACACACCTCACTTTGGCGTGGCTTGCGCCCGTGTGATTGTTTGTCCCCCTCGCTTGTGCATGTTGCGTGTATCTTGTTTGAGGGTTCACGGCTGCACTAAAAGCATTAAAGTGGTTGGTCAACAGGCCGAAGGCGTTTGCGCCGGGCACTGCGTCACAGATGATGGCGCGGATGCGTGCGATCAGCTGCATGTACATGTTCTCGTGCCTTTGTGAGGGCAACTCACGCACACTGTATTTGAGCTGTGCCATAACCGTGTCTGCATCACGCTGTTCGCATGGGCTGACTGCAACCTGGACTGCCAGGCTGTACAGCAAGCCCAGCAGGGAGCAACTGCAAGATGCAGGAGCAGAACCGGATTACATCTGCACCAAACCGATCATGCACTTCCAGTACCACAGAAAAATTCGATTACAGGAGCTGTCCAGGCGGCTCTGCAAGCGTGTGCAAATGCACATCACCCCTGCTCCCCTGCTACTGGCGCCAGCAGCTGCTGCAGCGCCTGAAGCTCCCTGCCAGGCCCAACATGAGCTGCTGCTGCAGACATGAACCCGGGATCAGCGGCAGCTAATGCCCCCAGGCCCTGCCTGAGCATGCTGCGGATGTTAGTGCGCAGCAGCGGGTCATTTGCGTCAGCTGGGTCTTCAGGGAGCGGCGTGGTGGCCTCGCTGCAGTTTAGCATGGCGTCCATGTCTAAACCCTCCGTGATGAGCTCGGGCGGCAGCCTGCAAAGTGACAAGCAGCAATATAGTAGCGGTGCAGTTGGCAGCGTGTCAGCTTAGCGCAGTGTGCGTCACTGGCATGCCGGGTGTCTCTGCTTACTTGCATTCTTGCTGCTAGAGTGCTGCTGCTGCCAGTCGACAGCATGCTGTAGAGCGCACAAGCTGCTGAGCAGCACGCTGCGTACCACAGGCAACATGCTGGCAGCAACAGACCGCCAGTTTTGACACTCACCAAACATCCCGCACGATCGCTGATAATGCAACATCATGTACGCGATACAGAGAAGCCATGCATCCAATGTAGCGTTCCCGCTGACTCCTCCTTTCACGATGACAGCAGCTCTGTGTGACTAACAAGGATGAACAGAACACCACTCACCCCAGTCCCTTGAGCTTCATCCCAGCCATAGGACTAGAAAAGTCCTCGCCAGCTGCTGCTGCTGCTGCTGCGTCCCCTTCCTCATCAGTTTCAAAGTCTTCGTCATCATCGTCATCGTCATCATCACCTAGCTCCCAATCAGCACCTGCAGCCCTTGCGTTAGAGCGGCCTGCGAGTGCTCCCTCAGCTTCAGATGCCAGCAGCTGCCAAAGCACCTGCAAAACTTTTGCAGGGGCTGGCACCTGCATTGCAAATGATGCAGCAGCAGCAACATGCAGCAAGAGCTTGGTTTGAGGCGGGCATGGCGATACATGCTACGAATGTACCAGCAGCCTGCTGATTGCAGTGCTCAGCCCATTCAGCAGGTGCTTGCTGAGGATCGCTGGCAGAGGTTGCAGACTTCAACAAGGCCCAACAACCACAGGCGATAGCACCAAAGCACCCGCTTCACTCACTGGCATGCTGCAATCAAGAGCCCACCACACCATGAAGGTTGCAGTGCCAGCAGCATCTGCTGCAACCCCACCTGACTGTACTGCAGCCCTCCCTGCTGCTTTGCCTTAGCTCGTGTCACCCTGCCACCTGCTGCTGCGCCTGCAGCCTCAATCAGCTGCCCCTGCACCAGCAGGCCAGCCAAGCCGGGGTGGTGCCGCAGCTGCAGTAGCTGTAGCAGCGCTGCTGCGTTCTGACGCGTCAGCAAGCTGCCTGTTAGGTCGGGTGTGTGCTCTAGCCACAACGGGACGACCACAGCAAGGCCAGAAGTAATGCTGCCATCTGCAGGCACAACGCAGAGACAGAACAAGCCGAAGCAGCACAGCAGGTGTCTGTAAAACCGACATTAACGAGGCGGGAGGTGCTGCTGCCAGTTGCAGAGCAGAGCCATCAACAATGCATTTGTGTGGCTGCTTGCTGACAAGCACCACCAGCAGCTGCCCTGCATCCACTGCCATCAACAATGCAGTTGGCTGCAGCCACACTGACCAAATATCAACACAGCTAACTGCCGGGGGCAGCCCACGAGCTCGTGGGCGCTGCCTAGCACCCTCGCTTTGCGCTAGACTAACAAACAGCCAGGCAACTTGTACACTGCCTGGCAGCCAGGCAACAGCTGCACCCACCTGGCATCTGCAGCTGCATGTTTGCGAGCAGCTCCAGCAGCTGCTGTGCGTCCGGCACCACCGTCAGCAATGCAGTTGGCTACACCATTCTGACCATAATGCTTAAACATCAAACAGCTGAAACAGCCAGGCATCCTGCACACTGCCTGGCAACTGGGCGATACCTAAAAAAGCTGCAGCCACCTAGCTTCTGCAGCTGCATGTTTGCCAGCAGCTCCAGAAGCCAGGCAACTTGGTCAACCTGCCTGGCAACTGGCAAACAGCCTGCCAACTTGCAAACAGTCTGGGCAACAGCCGCACCCACCTGGCTTCTGCAGCTGCATGTTTGCCAGCAGCTCCAGCAGCTGCTGCGCATCCAGCAGCACCAGCCGCACCACAAACTCCAGCAGCGACGAAACCGTGGCAGGACTGCACGCGCCTGACCCTAGCTTCACTGCCACGTCATGCAGCAGCAGCCCCACACAGGAGCCTCCAGCAGCAGCAGAAGGAGCGGTGTTATTACCAGGGGTCAGCACCGCAGCAGGAACAGGGCCAGACAGCTGCTGCTGGAATGTTTTGAGCAGCTGCACGAGTAGGGCGCCAGCACCAAATGAACAGCTGTCCGGCTGTAGCGGAGATAACAGCTGCCGTGTGACAGCTAGCAAGTGCGGTAGCACTCCTGCTGAGCCGTCTGCTGCTGCGGGGCCTGATGTAGTGCTGCTGCTGCTGCTGCTGCTGCTGCTTGCTGTGTTGCAGGCCAGGAAGTCGGCAGTGGGGCAGCAGCGCAGCAGCTGCAGCAGCAGCTGCACTGCACTGTTGAGTTCCGAGGGGTCGTCTGACGCCAGCATGAGGTTGAGCACAGGGCCCAAGATGCCGCGACAGAGCTGCAGCGCAGCAGACAGCAGAGTGGTTGCGTTAGCTAGGGTATGATCTGCTGCCGCTGCTGCTGCTGCCGTTCTCTGCATGCCATGCATTGCCTCGGAACAATACGCCTCAGCACACCACGAACGTGCATGTGCTCTCACCTCGATCGCCACAGCAGGCTGATTCGGCTGCAGCAGCGTCCCCAGCAGGTCCAAACTCACCTCCACAAGCATTGGCGCCTCGCCACTGCCTGCTGCTGCTGCCGCTGCTGCCTTACAATGCGCGCCATGCATTGTCTCTTAACAATACGTCTTAGCACGAACAAGGACGTGCATATATTCTCACCTCAATCGCCACAGCAGGCTGATTCGGCTGCAGCAGCGTCCCCAGCAGGTCCAAACTCACCTCCACAAGCATTGGCGCCTCGCCACTGCCTGCTGCTGCTGCCGCTGCGCGCCATGCATTGTCTCTTAACAATACGTCTTAGCACGAACAAGGACGTGCATATATTCTCACCTCAATCGCCACAGCAGGCTGATTCGGCTGCAGCAGCGTCCCCAGCAGGTCCAAACTCACCTCCACAAGCATTGGCGCCTCGCCACTGCCTGCTGCTGCTGCCGCTGCTGCCTTACAATGCGCGCCATGCATTGTCTCTTAACAATACGTCTTAGCACGAACAAGGACGTGCATATATTCTCACCTCAATCGCCACAGCAGGCTGATTCGGCTGCAGCAGCGTCCCCAGCAGATCCAGACTCGCCTCCAGAAGCATCGGCGCCTCACCCCCTGCTGCTGCTGCTGGCTGCAGGCCCTGCCGCTTAGCCTGACGTGCTGCTGCTCCGTTGCTAAGGATGCCTGCAAGTGTTGGTGCTGCTGCTGCTGCCAAGCTGGGGAGGCAGGCCGGGTGCGCGGCAATAGCAGCGACGACGGCTTGTGCGCCTGGGCTTATCAGGGGGTCAGACGTGTGGGAGACCCAGGCCTGTAACCAAGCAGCAAAGGTATCAAGAGATTTTAACAGAGGTGTACAAATGAGCAAGGGGTGACCAGTCACATAATCATTCAGCATGCTGGCTGATCAGGGGGTGGGATGTGCAGCATTATACCAGGCCCTTAGGCAAGACACAGACCCATGCCTGCAACGCAAGACAGAAATCACAAGTTCAACAGATGTGTAACTGCGTGAGGGATGACTGGCTAAAATATCATCGGGCGTCGGATGTGCAGGATACACAGGCCTTTAGGCAACACACCAAGCCAGGCGTGCAACGTTCAGAGGCGCTTGGTGCACAGCGATAGCGCGTGGGTAGCAGCAGTGCGGTGGACGATGGCAGGACACCCAGGCATGTTGGTATCTTACACAGCAACACTGTCACCAGACAAATGATCGCAAGAGGTTGCATCCTTCTTTGCTAGGAGCCAACAGGTCACAGGACATGAAGAAACTATTTGGAAGGGCTGTTGCTGCGTACCTGCAGCACTGGCTGGGCCACTGCCATCGCCTGCTCAGGGCTCAGGCCACCCTGCCCCCCAGCAGCAGCAGCTATCACCGCCTCCAGCACTTCCAGCACCAAGTGCAAGCTCTCCTCCTCTGCTGCTGACAGCAGCTGTACCAGCGAGCCTAACAGAGGGGATAGCAGCGGCTGCAGCTGCGCCGTTTTACAGCCGGAACACAGCATTGCCAGCGCTCGGAAGGCGTTGATTGTCACAGGTCCCGATGCATTGGTGATGACTGGGGGGGGGGGATAGGGGTAGGCAGTTGGCAAAGCAGCAGGGAAGACAGTGGGGTGCTGAGGTGGGGGAAGGGAGAGTGTGCAGAGGTGCACAGCAGCAGCTGTGCCCTTATTGATTAGGCAAGCACTGACACAGTTCGACCGCTGCAGGCGACACAATTTGGTCTATTGCTGCAGCATTATGCTTCATGTAGGCTTCAGGGTCTGACCAAAGCTCCACTTGACTGCACATCAGCTACCATACTGTGTGTTTTACAGCGCCTGACCCGCTGTAGCTGCAGCACCCAGCATGGCTTGATGTGTAGGATCCCCCAGGTCTGACTAAAGCTCCAGTTGACAGCACATCAGCCGATTGACAGCACATCAGCACATCAGCTACCACTACAGCGCCCTCACCTGCCGTGGCTGCGGCGCGCAGCAGCAGCTCCTGCTGCTGCACAGTCGCCACCTCCTGCAGCTTGGCACCTGTCCACAGCGCTCTGCCAGCGACAAACTGCGCACCATCGTCTCCCAACTGCAGCTGCTGCTGCTGCTGCTGCTGAGGGCTGTGTTGTGCAGCGTTGAACTGCAGCAGCGGCTGCAGGTCGCGCTGCAGCAGCGTGTCAAGCACTTGGTGCATTTGCTGCGCTGGCATTGAGCGCCCTAGCACGGCCTGCAGCAGCAACAGCAACAGTGGGGCCACCAGCGACATGGATGTGTCAGGGAATGCTTCATTGACTGTGGTCTATCTGAGGGAATGCTTCATGTACTGTAGCCTTTATGAGGGAACGCTTCATATGCTGTAGTCTGTCGGCACAGTACAGGGCATAGCAGCATGTGCCAGTCAGCGGAACCTGGCTTTGAGCGCCCTAGCACAGCCTGCAGCACCAACAGCAACAGCGGGGCACAGATCATGCATGTGTGAGATATGTATGTTGAATTCCCATACCACAGCACAGTGCATGTGGTGGATTGAAGCAGCCATAAATTGCATGCGACACAACCGTAGACACCGCATCCTCGTAACTGCACTACAGAACACCACAACGGCACAGCAACAGCATTCAAACAACAGCCACGCAACACGTCAACGGTCACCTCAAGATCTGCAAAACTTCAACAAACCACACTACAGCCCTCTCCGACCATTACTACCTGATTTCAGGGCAAATACCCAGTGCTACAATGCACAACAAGAGAAGCATCACAGGCAAGAACTGACAGCCAAGTCCTCAGCACCACAAACACATACACAAATTGGCTACAAAACAGTGCAGCACCTAGGCAGCGCAGCTGACCTGCACTAGCTGGTCTGAGCAAGTGGCCAGTGCTGTGCTGCACAACGGGTGAAGCATGCCGGGCAGAAACTGACAGCCAAGTCCGCAGCACCACAAACACGTACATGACTTGGCTACAAGACACTGCAACACCTAGGCAGCGCAGCTGACCTGCACTAGCTGGTCTGAGCAAGCGCCAAGCGCCATGATGCACGCCTCTCGCATCGCCCACCAGCTGGCAGCAGCACCACCAGCAGCAGCAGCACCAGCAGCAGCGTCCGCCTCGGCCAGTCGCCTGCTGACGGCCTCAAGCACGGCAGAGAGTGCCGGGCCGCCAAATTCCTCCGCAAGTTCACACAGCAGCAGCTCAGCTGAAGCCCTGCAGTGTTGGACAGATAGACTCATGTTAGATCCATTTAATGAGGAATTATGAAGCTTGACACTAAGGGCCGTCAGATTCCTCCGCGAGCTTACACAGCAGCAGCTCAGCTGAAGCCCTGCAGTGTTGGACAGGTAGGTGCACATCATCTCAAATAAGTTCGTAGGCAGGTGGTAGATCTGTCGCAGAGCTGCAAAAACATCTTCTGATGAGGACACATTACCACTTTTCAGTTTTCAGCACGCTACAAGTAACCAGCTAGCCAGCCAGCCAGGTATGAATACTATTAGGACCAATACGAGCCCTATGCAGACCAGGCCTGGGGTTCAGCTACTCGTAGCTGCTCTGAACATGTAATTGACCATCGACTATGGATGATGGTCTGCAGCAGCATCCTGCTGGCTGTCTTGCGCGCTTGAGCTGACCTGCTACCCTGCTGGGAGCTGCGCAGCTGCATCAGAAAATGCGTGCAGCTGCATCAAAGGATGTGTGCAGCCGCACCAAAAAGCGCACCTGCAGCTGATCATGTCTTCTTCCTCGTCTGCTACAAACTGGTTCACACTGGCAGCCCATGCTTCACATTGCTCCTGCAAGGGCCAACGACGCAGTCAGCAGCAGCAGCAGCAGGTCAGAAAGGCACAGCCAATTACTGCGCAAAACCTCAAGCGTCTTGTCGATGTCCAGTTGCGAAGCAGACCATGCAGAAACTGACGTGTTGCAGTGGCTTCTAAGCTGCCAGTGGTATCACGCCGCAGCTCCAGGTGCGCTGTGTGTGGACTGCCAGGTAACAGGAGCAGGCCGCAGCTGCTGATACTAGCTGCATCTGCTGTTCTGTTGAGCATACAAACAGCATGCAGACCGCACCTGTGTCATTTGCAGGTAGGCGATCGCCACGTACACCATCTGCGGCAGTGCTGCCTCCAGCTGCTGCCTGAAGCGCGCAGGGCCCACAAAGCTCAGCAGCAGCTCAAACAGCTGCAGCAGCAGCAGCAGCACGCATGGCAGCATGCAGCACAGCAGAAACAGCAGAATGGTCATTATTATCCATCACCCCTGCCGCCGCAAAGCCACGGTTGGCAGCAGCTGAGGCACTCCTCTCAAAGTAAGATAGATGACTACAGTAGCAAGTACGCCGCACACATGGATGGTTGTTCCCAATCCAACACAAAAACAGACGGCGCGCAACAAGGCCAGCAAAGCACTTGGTAGTATGCCTGAGGCTGATGACACATCGCCATTGCCTTCATCAGCTAGCAATAAACAGATGCAAGACTGCATGCACAGAGTAAGAATAACAGCAATGTGGCAAACGCTGCACACACCAGTCCTACAGACACACACGGGGGGCCTCCTGTCAGAGCAAGGATGACTATTTGGCTTGTTGCTTTCATCAGCCAGCGGCAGAGCCCCCAAAAGAGGGCGCCTGCCGCTGCATATAGCACAGAGGGGTGGAGACCACCCTCAGCACTGACAGACTCATCACGCAGGAGGCCCTGACACAGCTACACAGCACACCATGCTGACGACGACTTGCACCAGCCAGCCATCATAATTTGCACCATCTGTAGCTACTCAGTGTGAGGCGCAAGCCGTCATGCGCTGAGCACCAACAATACCATCAGCTTGCTGCAAGCAAGCATGTCTGCAAAGGTTGGCATGATTAGTTGTTTTTTGCACCCTAGTGTCCACCTGATTAAGTAGGCCTTCAAGCCCAACTGGCTCCTCATCGCCAGCAGCAGCAGCTGCTGCTGCATCGTCAGGCAGGTCCTCCTCTTCACTACCCTCCACAAGGATGGACTGGTGCATCGGCTGCAGCGACAATACAGGAGCAGCAGCAGCAGCAGCGGCAGCAGCAGCAGGAACGTCAGCCGTATTGAGGCGACGGAGCGAATCAGCAGGCGGATTCTGCAACCCTTACACAAGAATGTTGCATTTGCGCAGCTGCAGCAGCAAACCAACAGCAACTGCAGCAGCAGCAGCAGCTGCAGCGAGCTGGTGGCTGCCAGGTGTGAGAACAACCTTCCATTTGCAGAACATTTGACTCCCACCTGTGCCGCCAGCAGCAGCGTCCACGTGGCGCCCATGAGCGCAGGCATCACGCCGTCCAGCGGCTTGCTGAAGTAGGCCACCAGCGGATGCGCCAGCCGCAGCGCAGCAAATTTTGGTGCCCAGCTTGCGCGGTCCTGCAGATGCAAATGATCATTTGCGCATTATGCAGGCTAACAGCTGGGTTGGCAGGCAGAGCAGCAACGCAAGGCTGTAAGCACCGCCAGCAAAAGCGTGCTCGTTGCTCTGCAGTGATATACTTGGCGTCAAAGGCGTGCTGCTTGTGGAGTAAAAGTTCGACAGCGCATTAGCTGCTGCAGCTGCAGCTGGAGCAGCACATGTTGAGGCATACATGCGCTGGCTTGAGCTCATCAAATTCTCCTGAACAGGACTCATCTTATGGCTGTTATTTCTAGTTGTTATTCGCCGCACCTTGATGTCTGATGTGAGCGTGCTGCATATGAGGGGCACCCAGGGCTCCATCAAAGGTACCAACGTGTTGCGCACCTGACCACACGCAGCAGCAGCAGCAACAGCAGCAGGCTTTCAGAGGCACCAAAGTGTTGCGCACTTTCGCACACGCAGCAGCAGCAGGAGATTCATCAAAGAGCATCGCAGCCGTCACTTCCTCCTGTCCAATGTAACTGCCTATGAGGTAAACACATCAAGCACTCATTTGTTGAATGTGAACAAGCACTCATGGTGTCAGACCCGATGCCTGCTGCAGGATTCACAGTTGGACGCAGGATGCCGATGAGTATACGCAATGCGTTTCAAGTAACAATGCCTATGGTATGCTCCTGTCGACTTTAGATGCGCCTAGCTCGGGCACCTGCCTAAAAAAAGCGATTTAGACACAGGCCACTGCCTCTGCTGCCCTGCCTGCCATCTCCGCAGCTGCATATTGTATGCAACAAAACCCCCAACAGGCTAGCTTTTATTCTTCAATCTTTTTTTGTTGCAGGCTGGGCTCACCTGGCGCTGATACGTTCCTGACAGCGATGCCAGTGCCCCTGCAAGTTCCGCAATGATGTTGTAGCAGGTGGCAGCCACAGCTGGCGGCGTGGATGGGTGCTGCACCATACTGGCCAGCTCAGGAGACAGCGCCTGCACAGCAGCAGCACATCATCGTCAGCATTGACCGTGTTTCTAGCAAGATCAACCAAGCACGGAAGCATACGCCGCTCGCAAACCACACTCTGGTGGTGTCCCGAGCTCAGGGGACAGCGCCTGCACAGCAGCACATACATAATACAAGCGGGCAGACAGTATGATTAAATAGGCAAGCGCGCTGTGGTAAGGCAGTCGCACGTGCAGACCTTGCGGATGCGCAATCGGCAGGTGTCGAAACGGCGGCCGCGCCCTGCTGCTTAGTGATGGCAGCTGCCACCAACACCACAGCTCCAGAAACAAACGACTACTGCTATCTTAGCCTCAATCGCAAAGCATACACAACCAGTTCATTGCTAAAAATCAGCTGTTGGGTGTAATAAATGATTTGACCACACGCACGCAGCCGCACCTGCACCAGCTGCGGGGCCTGCTCATTGTCCAGGTCTGACGCCATGACGCTCAAGCAGCGCAGGCAGCCCATCACTGCAGGCAGAAAGCGCAGCGGCATACCGTATTGAAAAGCGAGATGCTGATGGTGACGCAATGAGCTGCAAGTAATTGCTCACACTGACAGCGCAAGTCGTCATCGACAGCAAACCCACACCAGAGCCACGTCATCCTGCAAAGGTCTACGCACCCCTGCACAACCAGAAGACGAAATAGTACCGGAGGGCAACAGCGTTGACAAACTACACGCCATACTGCTTAGTGAAGCAGCAGAGGAGCGCTGCAGTTAGTTTGATGAGACTGCCTTCTCCCAGCTAGCTGCAGCAACAGCTCCAGCAGCAGCAGCATCACTCACGCAGGTGTGCATCCTTCCTGTCCTTGATGCTGTTCACGATGAACTCCAAGATGCCAGGCCACGCCTGCGGCCAATCCCAGTTGGCAACTGCTGCGATGGCCATGGCCACTGCCGTTCGAATTTTCGAATCCGGGTCCATTAGGCCTGCAGGCAGTGCCTGCCGGATCTGCTGCTTGTCTGCTTCGCTCGTCTCTGGAGCTTGGAAGCCGCGCTCCCCCTCCTGCCAGTGAGCCTGCATGGCAGATAGATATTTGGCTTTATTACTGCTAGAATCCATTGTAGGCAAGCAGTGCATTGTGTGGGTGGAGGGCAAACATGCTGAGCATAATTGGGTGTCGTGTGGGAGCAGGGGTGCAGATGGTGCACTGGCGTGGAAGCAGCAGCGCATACAGCAGCATCTGCGCCTGGATGACAGAGCTAACACAGCGCAGACAGCAGTGTTGTGTAATGACGATGTCCTTTGACGTCTGCAAATGCTGAGCAGAGCTTGCAAGGTGGCGACGCGTTGAACACAGCGTGCAGGGAGCAGCAGCGCACCTTCACGTACTGCTTGAGGAGGACTGCTGCAAGCTGCCGGAGGTGAGCCGGCACAGCTGCGCCTCCAGTAAGCGCAATCTGACATAAAACGACGCCATATCCAGCCTGCTGAGCCTCTAAGGCGAGCTGGGCCTCTGCTGCTCTGATGGTTTCTGCATTGCTGGTGTCCACGCTGTGCTGCAAGCACTGCAGGATCCGCTGCGCTTGATCCATATCTATACCGAAGGTAAGCACTTCAATAGCTTCGGGAAGCTCATAAGCGCTGATACAGCCGAAACCAGCGCGGCCAACTTGAAATCAAACTGAACAGGCACTACAGCGATCAGGCATTGAAACGGTGTAGTTCAAAGCCAGCATTCATCAACTCTCTATTCAACGCAGCGAAGGCGTCTGTGGTGCCCGAGGAGCACGTAACAACGTGAAGGGTTTGCAGGATGGTTTTGAACAGCTTGACTGTTTCAGGACCCTTTCCCCACACGTAAGGTGTGCCCAGCTTCTTTTTTTGCTGCTTCAGGTACCCGGTCGAGGCTCTTATCAGCAACCTGGGCGCATAACACACAACAGTGACTCTGCACGAAGCGCCCCTGCTGCATCTGTTGGCCTGGTGACGTCTACTTAGATGCGCTGGCACAAGACGCCTTGACCACCTGCCACGGAACATCTCAATTAGGCTACGCACCTTCGTTCAGCGCATCAGCACCGCTGCTAGCCACTGCCAGACGACAGCCTGGTGAACAGGGCTGGACCCTGAACCATCTGACGTCACATTCCACTGCAACTGTGTCACAAATTTAGAAAGCTTCTCACGCAGCTTCGACCGTTCAGCAAGGCTGCCTCGATCTTCTTTGGCCGTAGAAGCTTGAAGGCCGCTGCTGTAATGCAAATCTTGTCTTGGGCACGGCACTGACACCCCACGCTCACCAAACGCTCACGCTGTCTGTACTTCTGAATATTTTCATCCACTTCTTGCCGCTTGTAAAACCTCTGCAAGTAGCATAGTTTGCCCTCTAGGGGCTGCTGCTTGGAGAACGAGGCAAGCATGGGCACAGCAGCACCCTGGGAACAGCAGGAGCAGCAAGAACAAAGGGAACAGACATGAGCAGGGCCTCTTGCCCCGTCTGCCGCGCCACCAACCGCTGCGCATTTCTTTGCCCGAGCTGCATCAACAAGGCCTTTGCTAGGGACGATGGTCAGGTACCAATCGACCAGCTGCGAAAACAGCGAAATGAGTTGCTGGACTGCCTGGAGGACAGACTCGTGCATCGGGTAAGCTCAGCAGCTTGAGGATGTCTCTGTTCGTCTTAATACATGCATGCATGCACTTGATCTGCACGTCTGTCCGTTGGCATGCAGCAGTGCAGCATAGCCCAACAGTGTCCTGTCCTGCAAGTCAGTCTGGGGTTTCCCATGCCACAGCAGTCTCTGTTGGCTCTGTTATTGCAGGATGTAGCACAGCAGCAGCAGGTTCGCAGATGGCAGCAGCTGCAGGAGTTGAGGGAGGCCCGCGCCAAGGCTCAACGTGCCAAGGATGCTCTGGCAAAAGGTGGGTGTTGATGCAGTTGATGCAGCGGGTTACACCGCTGGACGTAGCTTTCAGCCAACCTCAAACAGCTGTTCATGCATGCATGGCGGGCCTGTCACCCAGTGCCTGCAGTAGCTGTGCATTGCAGCTGGCGTTACGCAAGCAGCGGCATGGACATCGCTGATGCACACTGCTCTTGTCGCGTCCCGTCAAACGCAACGGTCCGGCTTACATGGTGTGTATCTCTGGAGTTGTTCCAGCAACATATTGTCCCAGCAACGTAGTAAGCTGGACATGTTTGGGGGACTTGGCTTGTACACTCTTCAGTCGTTGACCTCTCCTCAGTCGTTGACCTCTCCTCAGTCGTTGACCTCTCCATCATCTGCATGTCATGTCTGTCTGCAGCTCAGCAGCAGCTCAGCCAGCTCACCGCCGCCAACAGCAGCAGGCGCCACACGCTCGAGCAGCTCAACCAGCAGACAGCAGCAGCGCGCGCCGAAGTGCTTGGCAACACGCTGCCTACGGTTCTGCGCTACCAGAGCCTCACCCTCAGCCATGTCAACGCAATGCTTGCGCGCGAGCAGCGAACGCGGCTGCGGGAGCTCACAGAGATCTTCCCGCTGCGAATAAATGCGCTGCGGGACTGCGGGGGCCCGATTCAGATCACGGTGTGCAACATACGGCTGCCTGAGGGCGGCAGCACTCCTGCAGGGGGGTGGCCTGAGCCGCAGGTAGGCAGCAGAAAAGAAGGTTGGCAGGGAATGAAAACGTGGGGCTGGTGAGGCTGATGGCGGGGAGCATTGGCAGCAGATGTGAACACAACAAAAGCAGCAGCAAGCCGGTGATGAAACGTGATTTCACAGGCGCGCACATGCACTGCCAGGGCAGGAGTGGCAGCCGGTGGTATTGTGCAGTTGTGCCACTGCACCTGCTGCCCTGCGGACCGCGCCCTCTGTACAATCTTGTACGCTGCCGTCGCTGCTGCTGCTGCTGCTGCTGTTTTCACAGGCCACCAGTGCAGCGCTAGGCTACCTGCTGCTCTTTGTCGACCAAGTTGCGCTCATCATGGGTGGCCCCATGCTGCACGAGTCAGCACACCAAGCCAGCACCAGCAGCATTTGGCAGCCCAGCAGCTTTTGGAATAGGCAGCCGCCCAGCCCTGCGGCCATGCTGCCGCTAAACGTGATGACGGCAGGTGCCGGCGCAGGCAGCGGCACGGGGCAGGCGGCGTATAACTCAACCACCAGCAGGTGCGGCATAACAGGCGGCAGCTGTGTCAAAACCCTTACCAAGCGCGTCTAGAGTGCATCAGCAAATGTATCCGCAGCTTACAGCTCAGTGCGCAGACAAGTATGAGGCATTCGGCACGTATGCACAGCAGCTGGCATTGTTCACATGCAGATGGCTCAAGTTGGTGGCGCACTGCGGCTAGTGGCTGATGCAGCTTGTGATGTGCTGCGACTGCACACAGGTACCTATCCACCGCAAACTTTTGGGCAGGCCTGCCACGCTCTGACAGCTCAGGTGCAGCCAGCCTAGCAGCTGGCACAGCCGCAGCGGCTGCAGCAGCAGCGTATGCTGGAGCAGCTTACGCTGCATCTGCTATTAGTCGAGCTGCTGGCATTGAAGGTACGGTGCCGGTTGGCCCAGGTGCTTACATGCTGAGCAGCAGCCCTGCGGCCGCACAAAGTGCTGCTGCTGCTGGTGGGTCATCTGCAGTGCAGCAGCAGTCTGGGGGCATGCCCAGCAGCAGCAGCGGGAGCAGCAGCAGTAGCGGAGGTGCATCCAGTCCTGGCGGCAGCAGCCGTGGCAGCAGCAGCAGGCGAGAGTCGGACTTCAAAGCCGCCTGGGATCTGCTGCAGCGGAGTTTGGCGTGCTTTTTGAAAGACAAGGCAGCAAAGAACGGCATGCAGCTGCCGAATGCGTGGAACCCATTGGCCTGGCTTGTGGTGTATTGTGCGGTGGTGAAGCGGGACAGCAGGCAGGACGGCAAACTTGTGGCAGCCAGCAGCAGGGCAGATGCGACAGCTGCAGCAGCGCAGGCAGCAGCAGCAGCAGCGGGGTTGGAAGGCGCTGACTCAGTGCGTGATGGCTACTTGAGCAGTGTGGGCTCGTTGAGCTCTGCTGGGCCGTCTGGGCCCCTGCAGGGCGGAGCTGCTGCTGCTGGCGGTGGGCAAGGCTGGCCAGGTGAGCAGGCAGGAATAATATGATTCGTACAGGTAATTTGTGTTGAAATTCCAGTCTCTGTGTATGTGTTGGCGCATGCACACCTGCATTTTTTGCTGTAGGATCTGTGCCGAAGGTTTTGAGCTCGCGCACATGTCTTGCAGGACGAGGGCTGGGGTGTAGTGCAAGCAACTGCGTGCCTTGCTGTGTTGTCGCCCTGCACATGCACTCAAGAGCTCACCGTGAGCTTGCAGCCACGTTCCGTTAGGCTGCAGGCTGTGATGGGTAGATAACGACGAAGATGAGGCGGATGAAGGTTACAATGAAGGCGGGCCTACAAGCAACTAATCACTCTGTGCATACTTCTGTTATGCTGCAGGTTTTGACGAAGACGAGGAGGATGAGGAGGACGAAGGCTGGGGTGTGGTGCAGGCGCCCTTCCTGCCGCCACCCCCCTCACAGCCTGACGCAGTCGAGCACTGGGCACGAGCCATGTTTGACCAGCGAGGCGGCACTGCTGCTGCTGGTCAACCCTATTACGCTGCAGCTGGTGGGGCTGCAGCAGCGCGGGGGCTGAGTGTGGTTGCAATGGGCAGCAGCCCGGGGTCAAACGCAGGGGGCATGATGTCAATGGAGCGCATCAGGAGCATGTTTGGGCGGGGTGAGTGAGGTCATGTGCTGCATTGGCGGCCGGCACTGCTAGGCTTGAAGGTTGTAGGGTGTGCAGCGTTGGGCGGATCTTTGCAGGGTAGCTAGGCTGCGGTGCGCGCTGTGTATTGGTGGAGTTGATGCAGTGGATAGGCGTAGATGTGTGTATCTAGCTGCTCAAGTCCTTGAGTGTCATCATCATCATCATGTTACCCATTAAGCCATAGCATCAACGCCATCGGCCCCGCGCCCCTCAGGAGCGGAAGAAAGAGGGAGCACTGCTCCATTGTGTTTGCAATTATTACGCACATCCAAAGCTTGGACAAGATACTCAGCAATGCTCCTAGATATCACTCGGCACACCCCCCTACTACCCCAAATATCATCAGAAACAAAACGCAACAACTTAGTGGATGCATCAGTCAACGATAACACATTGCGCAATTTTTCAGCGCCGCCAGCAACATCACGCAAAACAGACCGAATTTCATCAAGCATAGTATCCCTCTGAGCAGAAGTAGCGGGACAATCAAACATCAGATGTGACAAAGACTCAACACCCTGACCACAAGCGGGACATGCTGTGTTAGAATCAGCTCTGCTGCCGCCATAACGACTGGTACGCTCATGCACACAAAGACAGCCCATTTGAACACGCATCAGCAACTCAATACCACGCGTTGGCGCACCAGAACACAAAAAGGGCCTAGCCCTTTTAAAACGCATGGCATCAGCATGTGTAGGGTGCACATGCGTGATGTAACGGCTCAAAGTAGAGTGCTGCGGTGATTCACAAACAATTGTGTCTGCATGCAGCTTCCTGACCTGACGGTTGATGTGATTCTTGCACGCATTAGCTCGATCAGCCGCCACCTCAACATCCACACCATACTTGCAAAGCAAACTCTGCACATACTTATGCCAAGGTGTCACCGCAACAGCACCACTATGGCGCTTCCACTCAGCTGAAAACACCTGATGTGGCAACCGACAGTTCTGCATACGCTGAACCCTAAAGTAATACTCCATCGCCCTCTGATGAAGCCACATGTGCAATGGCTTCACACCCCATTCAGCCAGAACAAGTGAAGTGCAAGGGCGCTCCTTGCCACAACGCATTGAGCACTTGATGAAGTCCTTGAGTGTGTGCTGCCTGGTAGCGAGGCGCAGTGTTGGCGCGTCCTGTACATTATTGCAAGCCATGCAACACTGCACTGGATCGAATTTGTCGGTTGTAGCAGTAGAGTGTCCAAGGATTGCCCAGCAATGTGTATGTGCGGGCAGCTTTGGCGCGGTTGTTTCCATTTTTTTAATGTGCATCAGCATGTGCACTGACACAGTGCCAAGCTTGGTGCAAATCGCGTGGCTTTGTTTGAGCATAGCTATGCGGTCTAGAAGCATGCCTTGGTTGCAGAACAGGATGCTGCTGCGCTGCAATGCAAGCTTATGCGTGAGCAGTGCTTTTGACAGGCTGCAACGTAAAGTTCACTGCCATTGGTGTGCTAGCAAGCGCTTGTCACAAGACGGTCTTGTTGTGCATGCGGCATGCATGGGCATGTATCATCATCATCATGTTACCCATTAAGCCATAGCATCAACGCCATCGGCCCCGCGCCCCTCAGGAGCGGAAGAAAGAGGGAGCACTGCTCCATTGTGTTTGCAAATATTACGCACATCCCAAGCTTGGACAAGATACTCAGCAATGCTCCTAGATATCACTCGGCACACCCCCCTACTACCCCAAATATCATCAGAAACAAAACGCAACAACTTGGTGGATGCATCAGTCAACGACAACACATGGGCATGTATGACAGCGTTGAGTGGTTTTGCGTGCAACGCTTGCACACGTCACATGCGAGTTATTGTGCAGTTTTCTGCATTGACTGCCTCACAGGGCATGGTGCTGTGTCCAGGTTGTGGCAAGCTGCTGTCACAGCACTCCTGCTTTCCAGAAGGAGAGGAAGGATTCAATGTTCGTCTATGGCCGCTCAAGTCACTGAATTTGTAAGCTTAATCCAGCTGGCACCGCCAACAAGCCGCCTGCGTCCTGCGTGTGCGGAGTTCAAGGACCACTTGTGTAGTAGCAGTACGGCCAGGACAACCTGCCGGTGTACAGCAGAGAGCGAGCAGGACGAACGAATCAACACGTAATTTACTTTTAAAAGTTTATCAAAGACTAATCTGAATTGTTTGCTTCCGCCCATTGACAACACGGCCAAGAATTTGGGTCTCGAGATTCCTGCGGCAGTTTCAAGAGGGTATAAGTGCTGGAGCTCGCGATTGCTCCGCTGCACTGTTGAAGCTATTACGTGTGCGCTCTTTCCCGTCACTTTCAAGGTTGTTGGAGATCGCAATTGGCTCTTGCTGCCCACCTCAGCCCGCCTGTGTGTTTCGCCTGTTCCTCAACGGCGCCAGCTCTCAGCATTGTTTTTCAAGAGGATCTATCTGACACTGTGAGCTGCTCGCAATGGGCAGGCCATTCAAGCAGTACCTGTCTGGACCTCGTGTCTACTGTTGCTCAAACTGTAAAGCCCACGCGGCTGACCACGACGATATAATAAGCAAGGTAACTATCTGACGGGCGCAGGAGGACGGCAGAGCATCCAGCTGGTCTGACCAGGCGCTCATTGTCGAACTGTCTCAAGATACAGGGTGTGCGCTAAAGCAGTTTGGTGTCACTGACGCTTGCTGGTTGCTGCTGGTTGCAGGCATTTCAGGGCCGGCGAGGACGTGCCTACCTCTTCAACAGCGTGTGAGTGCGCACTGCAGTCGGAGTGTACAGTTGGTCCGTGTTGTGCTCAGTAGCGTGGATCTCACGGCTGTTTGGTGTGCTGTCTGCAGCGTCAATGTATCGTTAGGACCAAAGGAGAACAGGATGCTGATCACAGGGCTGCACACAGTGGCTGATATCTTCTGCACAGTCTGTGACTCCAACCTGGGCTGGAAGTACGAGATGGCCTATGAAGAAGGGCAAAAGTACAAAGTGAGACACGAAACAGCATTTGAACCCTCTGGCGGAGCTGCTGCTGAGTAACTTAGAGGGCAGCAGTACCGCAGGCCTCAGCAGTGCTGTTGCTGCTGCAGTTGACCAGCCTGTCCGCAGCTGTGCTTGCAGCTGCTGGTCATGCATAGGCTTGCAGCGCATGCTGCACTCCATCTGTAGCTGGTGCTGCATCGCGCAGCAGCAGCAGTAGCATGCAACACGCTGGTGCCAGCATGCAAGCAAGCGTGTCGCCCTCACACGCAGCGTGGTGTCGCTCACTGCTGCTGTTGCTGTTGCAGGAGGGCAAGTTCATCCTGGAGAAAGCAAACATAGTCAAGGTAGAGGTAGGCAGGGGCACCAGGAGACACCTATACCGCAGCACAGTACATGCGTGTGCCTGTTGTTCATTCATGGGGCGTTGAGTTCTTGGGGCAACGAGTGTACCTAGTGACCTGCAGCACAGCTTTGCAGCTTTCAAGTCTGCAGTGTCTGTTTGGCTACTTCTGCACGACACCAGTTGACACACAGCCGTCTCTAGGAGGGACTCCTGCAAATGTCACTGGTCTGCTGCCGTGTGCATTGCAGGATGGCTCATGGTGACATGTGGTTGGGAGGACTGGGTTTCCTGCAAGGTTTCTATGGCACTGCTAGGCCATCTGCTGCTGCTGCAGCCGTTGCAGCTGCAGGAGAGGGGCTCTTGTACATTATCAAATGCAGCCGGCATGCAGCGCCACCAGGGCATTGCATGCGTGCTGCATTCTGCTGATGCTGCTGGCGCTGGTGCCGCACACGCCAGGTGCATTCGCCAAAATGGAGTTTTGAGCAGGGTTCTGTTTGGCTGAACATCAGGCACCAGCGCCATGTATACTACGATCCGTCCACAGAGAGCAAAAGGTTGTCTCTTTTTCTATTACGCTGAAATGTCAGAAGGCAGCTGTGTGTCTAGACAGACAATGTGGGCAATGCTGTACAACGCGCCTGCCTTTCTGAGAGGCACCCTTGCCTGTATGCGGTGCCATATGTACGTGTCTGTGTGATGTGTTTTGTCACTTAAATGTGAAGCCAGAGTGTGATTAGGACCTGTAAGAAAGGTGGGGTGGCAGCGAGTGCAGGCAGGGTGTCCATCATGGCAGGGTGCAACTGCCGCGTCTATTGTCATATTCATGTCGAGGCAGCATTTTGGGTGTGCACATGCTGTATGTTACTTTGACCACCACGTGTACTTACTCTGTGTCTCTGTACTGTTTGTTACTGCCACCTTGCTTCTTCCCTGCTGCTGTTACATGTTGGTGGCATCTATGCCACTCCTGAAAAGCAGACGTAACCTTGTGTGCTTGTGTTGCTGCATCTGTTTGGCACTGTTGGTGTCATTGCGCTGCGTGGTAAAATGTGCCGCTGGTGTTCGCTCCCACATATGCTATGCCTTGTTGCTGCTTACACAGCATTGGTAGCCCCTTTGGGTAGTTACATACACGTGTAGGAACCTGCCTTTGGGTGTGGTGCTTGTGCCTACTCGATCAGTGAATGGTGCCAGCTGCTTGCTTGCTGCGTCAGCGTAACTAGCAAAGGCAGGCAGCAGGATGGTGCAGGTGGCATCAAGCTGTATTGTGAGGTGGGCTAGATTGGCAACATGTCACTGACAGACACCATGTGGGCAACATGGTGAGGAATCCTGCACCAGGTGAGATTTCTCACAGCCTCCAGATACTGTTTTTATCAATATGCAGTTGGTCCTGTTAGCACTGCATGCATGGTTGCAAGGCATGGCCCCAGGTGCCCCACAGGTGGCTAGCTATAGGCGATGTCCAGCCGCTGCTTGGCAAGTGCATGCGTCATGGACGCCACCGCTCTGTATACTAGCAGTTTTGCTTTGCTGTGTTGTGCCTTTTTCCTGCAACCCTGCATACTGACACATTGTGTTGCGGTGGCAGATAGTGATGGTGTACGCGGTACTTGTAGCATTGTTTGATGCCTAGGTCTTGTTGCGCGTTGGCAGCCGCCCTTGTTGGCAGTTGAACATCATGATGTGGTGCTTTAGGCAAACAGCAACCAGGCACACTTGCGTGCAAGGAGGGTGCAGCTGCCACCAATGTTGGGCCGTGGTAGAGTGCTCGTGTTGTATGCGTATAGTCGTTTTGGCATGCTATGGGGAGTGTGAGTTGTAGTGTGGCAGTTGAAGAAAGGTGTGAGGCAGGGCAAGGAGGGGGGGCAGATCACTTGGTGAGGCTTCGCGCTTTGCCTTTTCTGATTGAGCAGCAGCGCATGTACTGGGTGCTGGCAGAACAGGATGCTGCCCGGCGCTTGTTTTTGTTTGCCACAAGGGGGGCAAAATCTTGCCTGGTGCTTTGCTGGTGCAGCTCCTGCAATGCTGTCAGGGCAGACGTTGAATAAGATGAGTGCAGCAGCAAACCTGTGCCCTTTGTGCGCCTGGTTGACGTTGCTGTTGCTACTGACAGGAAGTGTTTGGCATGATGGCAAGCGTGTTTGGAAACACTGTAAGCTGCAGCACTGCATGATGGCCTAAGGGCTGCTTCCTGCCTTACAGCAGGCTTATCCATGATGACGTAGCATTGATTGTGCTGTAACATACAGCGTTGAACGTGGTTTCCCAGTTCAATCAGCGACCATGAGTGTGTTGTCAGCTTGGCATCGTATCAGTGTCAGCAAACCCTGCCAGGGCTCAGGTCTTTTATTTTGGTGTGGAACGTACATTGGCACGAGTGTTGTCCCTGCACACCGCAGAACACTTCCAGTCCGTTCAGTGAGGTTCGCCTCACGTTTTCGCAACCAAAATCCGGCTTCTGTCAACATGAACAGCACCCTCGAGTGATCCTGACCTGCGACAGTGACGTTCATAGTGCTGCCTGCTGAAACTGTATCGCTGGTTACGAGGACGAAAATCCTGTCCGGGATCGGCGTCTGCTTGTTGAGCAGAGGCGCTGCTTTTGCACGCTCTGCTGGCAGTAGCAGCAGTGCTGCTGCCAGGAGCATGGCTAGCACCGTACAGCAGCAAAGCAGGCCCACAGAAGCAGACCCAGCAGCAGAGATATTCGAAATATGCGACGACTCAGGCAACGTTTTAGGCACGGAGCTGCGCAGTGTAGTGCACAAAACTGGGCTGCTGCACAAGGCAGTGTACTGCTTTGTTTTTGACACACGTGGAAGGCTGCTCATACAGCGGCGGTCAAGGTACAATGTTTGGCATCAACCTGCAGATCTGAAGTGCAACTAGGATCCTCATGCTCACCGTAAAGAGCAGACAGCATTGTGAGCAACAGCTCAGCACCAATGAGCGGATCGTACAACACAAAAGACATGGCACGAAGGGCAGCAACACGCTATGCAGTAACGAAGCAGCAGGCATGTGCATGCACTGCGCCATTGCACCTCAATCGTCAACTGACATACGCTGTTGCTGCTTGCAGTCACAAATCCATCGGGCCAAATCAATGGGACTTGAGCGTAGCAGAGCATTTGTCACCAGGTGTGTCAGCATGAAAAGTGCCGCCAGCCTGCTCATGAGCACATCTCTGCTGCTATGCTATTACGCACCTTCAAACAATTCAGTTGGATGCCTTCATAACCACCATAGCATGCCTGCAGGAGCAGAGCAACCAGCATTCAACAGTATCACAACCATAAGCAGCATGAACCTCTCCAGTGCTCAAAAGCCCGCTTGCCCGTCAGCAGTTGAGACCAGGTACGCGCCACAGCAAACTCATCTCCCTGCTGCTGTCGCTCTCATCAACATTCCCCCCTTTCCCTTGGTACAAAAACTTGTAATCACACCTCTGCAGGCGAGACCTTCCGTGACGCAGCAGTGCGTGGCCTGCATGAGGAGCTTGGCATAGCAGGAGCCGTGCTGCCGCAGCAGCCGCTGGGCTCCAACCCGACTTTGCTCTCAACATCTTCCCTCCCTTGTGCTTGTAACACACCAAACCACCGCAGGCGAGACCTTCCGTGACGCAGCAGTGCGTGGCCTGCAGGAGGAGCTGGGCATCACAGGTGCTGTGCTGCCGCAGCAGCCGCTGGGTGCCATGCACAGGCGCAGTTTGGTGGCTCCTGGCAGCTACCTGGACAATGAGCTAGTGGAGAGCTATGAATTGAAGAACTTTAATGGAGAGGTGAGGCCAGCAGGGGGAGCAGCAGCTGCTGTTGCAGTGCCGCGTGTGGAGCACTTATAAAGAAATCCCGCAGATATATCTTTGCTAATATCAGAGAGACGTTGCGTTCATCAAGATGGATACAGTATGGTCTACTGCTGTGCTCATCTCTTTCCGTCACGTGTTGACAATGTGTTCATTTGGGGTGGCTCATACCATTTAAGATGGTGACTGGACCCACATGTAACTAACCTCTCTCAAAAAAGATAGAGGCTGTGCTTGTATGCTGCCCAGCAGCTGAGGGGCTTCCAAGGAGAGGTGGGGCCAGCAGCACGTCCCTGCTGCTGTTGCGGTGCTGTGTTTGAAACGTCTTCCAGTATCCACGTGCGGGTGTATGCTGCCTAGCAGCTGCCAATGAGCCTCGTATGATGCTGCGTTCGGCTGGTCATCGTGCACCATGCATATCGTGTGCGCGCTCTGTTATATAGCTCTTTGCACAGGCCAGCTGCTGACTGAGTGCATGCTGCTGCTGCGGCTGCTGCTGCTGCCAGGTCAGCTTCAATCCTGCTGAGGTGTCCGAGGTGAAGTTCATTGAGCTGCCAGATCTGGTGTCACAAATGGCAGCAGAGCCCGAAAACTTCACGGAGTGGTTCAGGGATGAACTCGCACTGCTGTGCTTCTTTGGCTGCAAGGAGGCAAACGGATGTGGGAGCAGCAGCCAGCAGCAGCAGCAGTGTGCTGGAGATCCAAATTTGAATTGAGGAGGAGGGGTTCGATCACAGGATGGGATGTAAGCACTGTGAAGATGTTTGTCGTGTGTGTTGTCAGCAAGCATCCAACTTTTGGGTTGCCAGTGAGCGGCAGCTGCCCATGCAGCATCAACAGCAGTAGATATTGCAAAACGCATACAAGAGCTTGCATGCATGATGTGGCTTGTATGCTCATCTCACACACTATGGATGTGCAGCTGCATGTTATGCAGCGTTGCAATGTACCTCCAGGATCGATGCATCTGCCGATTTGTCGACTCATTGCATGTTCATGTCATGACGTTGATCAACGTGCCCATGTCAGCAGTACAGGTGCATGTACAGGCAGGTAGCGCCAGGTGGCACCACATCGCACAGAACGCCGGCTGGCTGTCGATACCACGATTAATCAGCGCAGTTTTGCGTATTGGGTGTTCGTCTGCGTTTCGGGTAATCAGCAGCTTGTGGATGTGCTGGCAGGTGGAAACGGTTTCTCGTGAGGTATCCTTGGACATGGAGCTTGCCGATGCAGCTGCGTGATTATCGCATATGAGCATGCATACGGCCTCCACTATATAAGCGGCTGTCCTTACGATTGCTTATCCAAGCTGCAGTGATCGTGATCGCTTGTGTTGTGATCAGCCGCACTACCTTTCTCTTCGAACGATTTGGGCGACGATCAAGCAACATGGCAGGCGTCAAATCAACGTTGGTTGTATTGGCGATGATTGTCCTCTGTGGTGAGTTGTGTGCAGTAGCCAGCATTGCTTCATCTTTTGCAGCAGCGATCAGAGCAGTATGTGCCATGCACAATGCATCTGCCAGCAGCTCTCACAGCAGCAACATCTTCTGCACATTGAAGGCAAACACATCGCATTGCAGTTATTCTGCTGCTTTGAACCCTTGCTGAAGCATCGTATTTTTGCGTGTCACAGGCCACCACACGCAGGCCGCCAGGATGCTGGTGCAGTCGCCAGCAGCAGGCAGTCAAGGCCAGGCAGTTGCCATTGCTGATGCTGCTGCAGGAGGCGCAGGTACAGTACTGTCAGTACTACTGTACACTGATGGAATTATTAGGTCACAATGTAATGAGGCATGGGACAGGCCAGTTTGAAGCGAGCAGTACTACTGCAATGCATTCAATCTCGCGATCATGAAGGCAAAGCACAGGGGTGCCTGGCATGCATTGTGCATTGCAAGGTACATATGTCTGCAGAACCTTATCTTGTAAGTGCTGACACAAATGTTGCCTTTGCTTGCAGGCAGCACTGCTTCTGCAACAGCTCTAGCAGAGAGCATCGCCTCCGGCCAGTCTGGTGCTGCTGCTCAAGCCCTGGCTAGCTCATCTGCTGCTGCCGGTGCACAGTCCCAGGCGGCTGCACAGGCCATCGCACAGGCCGCCAGCAAGAGTGAATGTGTTATGATATAACAGCAGCAATAGAGCTGCTGTGCTTTCCTGGCAAGGTCTTGTTGTCTAACTGCGCAGCCTGATTGCAAAGCCCAGCATTTACTGTGATAGGTTCTTCAATTGGGTCACTGCTGCTGTGCAATCGCCAAGCCAGCATCTGGCTGCAAAGATATGTGCAGAGTTGTCGTTGTGAAACTCTTTGCGGCTGAGTTGAGTGAGACTGCGGTCCAGTATGATGCGCTGCTCAACATTTGCAGTGCTATCAGCTGGCGGCTTATCCCACAACTCAGCATCCCCTCATGCCTGCCTTTGTCGCTGCTGCTGTTTTTGCAGACCCCGGTGCCACTTCCGAGGCAGCTGCCCAGGCCATCGCGCAGTGGCAGGGCTCCAGTGCTGTTGCTGACACGCTGGCCAGCGCTGTGAGCCAGGGAGGCAGCTCTGCTGCTCAGGCCATCGCACAGGCGTTCAGCAGTGCAAGCAGCAAGGTAAGTGGTGGCCACTTCTGCACTTTCGGCTATTAGAAGGACGCCTGCACATGCACCGTGCATTTAAAACAGTGCATATCTTAAGCTATGCACAAATTGAACTACAACCGGCGTAAAATTCAAACTTTGTCCTTGCATTAGCGTGACACCTGCTGCTGCTGCTGCTGCTGCCCTTCGCCTCTGCAGGGCCAGTCTGCTGCTGTTGCCAACGCCATTGCTGAGTCAGCAGCAAAGGGAGGCTCCAACTCTGCAGCCACTGCCCAGGTGCTGGCACAGTCCCTGGCATCAGGCGGTGGCAGCGCCAATGCACAGGCCATTGGCCAGGCATACACCAAGCAGAAGCGAGGCGTGTCCAACGCTCTGGCACAGGCAATCTCCTCTGTGAGTTGTCATAAGCGGAAGGTGGTTGAATTCTGTCTGCATGCAATATGTGCATGGCATCAGTGCATTCCGGTTGCTTGATGAGCAGCACCAGCGCACAAGCAGTAGCTGCAGCGTACTGTACAGCAACGTTGCCATTTGCTCAAGCTCCTGCTGCTTTGTCTGCATGCAAACTTGTAAATGACCACAAAGCATCGCGCTTGCTTGACGAGCAGAAGTACCGCACAAGCAGTAGCTGCCGTGTACAAAACTTACCTCGCCATGACTTTGCCGTGTGCTTGTACAGAAGTAACATAAGTTCCTGCAGCTGCTTTGCTTTGCGGCTGCTTTGCGATTCGCCTGTAGCCACTGGCAGTGCATTCCTCCCTAATGCATGCTGCCCTGACATCCTGCATTCTTCGCTGCTGCTGCCCCCCTCACCCCCGCAGGCCAACAGCCAGGGCGGCGGTGCAGCCACTGCTGCAGGACAAGCCGTTGCAGAAGCACTCACCTCTGGCCAACCTGAAGCACAGGCCTATGCCTCTGCACTTGCCACTGCTACAGCCTCCGGAGGCTGCGGCGCTGTTAGTAACGTGTTGGCATCTGCGGAGGCTTCTGCACAGGCTTCTGGCAAGGGTGATGCGCTGGCGCAGGCGCTGGCTCAGAGTGAGGCCACTGCTGTGTCGCAGTGCCTCATCCCTGCCTGCTCCACGAAGCCCTTTGCCCGCAACTGCTGCACCAACAGGTGAGGCGGGAGTTTTGAATAAGCCTTTGAAGGAGACACAGATGTGTTGCATGCAGAGCGCATGGGCTGTTCAGTGAATTGGCAGCAGGTGCACACATGCAACCATGTACAGTTGCAGCAGCTGTTGAGTGCTCCGCAGTTTGTTATGCTGGCATGGCCAGCTATACCATAGTGCCAACAAAGCCCGTGCTCGTGCTCTATACCTGTTGCCTCATCTCGCCTTCTTGATGCTGACACAACTTCTCGGACTGCTGCTGCTGCTGCTTCTGCTGTTGCTGCTGCTGCTGTCTCACTCCTGCAGTGCGTTGTGTGCCAGCTACCGCCAGGTCAGCCCCAAGGTCTTCCAGTCCATCATTGATGCCAACGACAGGTGCAGCTGCGCGGCCTAAGCAGGCTGACTGCTTATAAGCAGTGAGGGGCTGCCGCACTCGACTCAGGCCAGAGTGTGAGGGGCTGATCGTGGGTAGGGAGGCTGTGATGGCTTTGCGCATTGTTTGACAGTAATGTTGCTGCTTTAGTGACGGTACAGTCACGTTGATGGGAAGTGCAGCAGCAGCTGGTGATAAGTGTACTACGAAGGCTGCTGTGTTGCGGGCATCAGGACCAAGTGTTTGGGTAGTAGTTTTAAGCACGCTTTGTTTGAGTTTGACAGGTAACCAGGATGATGAGGTCTTGCAATCCATCATCGACGCCAACGACAGGTGCAGCTGCGCGGCCTAAGCAGTCAGGGGCTGCCGCACTCGACTCAGGCCGGAGTGTGAGGAGCAGATCGTGGGCAGGAACCATATGATGGCATGGCGCGTTTTTGACAGTAGTGTTTGTGACCGTCACCCAGAAAGCTGCTGGGAGTGCAGCAGCAGCTGGTGATTGTCTCCAATAACCAGTTTTCAAACATGGTGAAGGGACCAATGCCATGGAGGTAGTGCCCACGTGCACTGCTGTGGTGTTGGCGTCAGGACTAACTTTGTTTAGGGCTTGCCAGGTGTTCATTATGCATCAACCGTGTTGTGAGTCTATGGTCTTGCATGTTTTTGTGTGTCCATGGGACAACTTGAATGAGCGGTTCATTGACTGCTAGGGCTGAATTGTACTCGAGTTTTGCCAGACCCAGGAACTTATCAACTTCTCTGTGGAAGAGCTGCTCTTGGTGGTGATGCAGCAGCATCGCTGGGGCCATTGCATCATGCTGCTGTGAGACGCTGATATTGGCGCAAATTGAGTGCACCATGCATCACCTTCATGCACGCCAGCTGCACAAGCTGTTGCTGTTGTTGTCACAGCCTGTGGCATGATGCCATGCCGGGCATGCATTGCACTCTGCACCGAGCAATGCTGCTTTGACGTTGCCCTTAGGGAAGGTTGGAGCTGTGACTAGTTCTGGGGGCGGAGTGACGCGCTCACCAGCAGCTGACTTCATTGGGCGTGAATCCATGGCTGCTGAATTGTATGTGCCAGTGACAGACGGAGATATACGCAGGCGTGGTTTCCTTGCATCAAGACCCCAGTGTGATGTCACATGGCATGGTGGCCTTTCCTGATGGCTGTGTTTGACCACTGGCATGCTCTGTGTTGTTAGCGCAGTCACTGGGACTCCTACTACGCACAAGAGCATTGTATACGTTGTGTATTTGCCAGCACCTGCTGCCACCAGCATTGTGCATGGTAAAGCCGTGAGTCACCTGTCACTCCTAGTACCTGTCACTACTAGTTAAGTAAAAGATGATCGTTCTATCGACAGCCATGCCATAGTGGACGGTCCACCGGGCCCACGTGATCAACATTGCTGTTGGGGTTGCCATGTTTGAAATAACACTGTTAGTGATTGGCAACTGTCACTGGCAACTACCATTGGCAACTACCATTGGCAACTACCACCATGTTCAACATCGGTGGCACCGACGTGGGTACCTACACCCGCATGTCACACAACAGCCCATGCGATCGGCAGTTTTTTCCCGCAACACGCTGTTGCCAACAGAGACACTGCCCATTTTCAACTCAGGCTTACTCAAACCATGATGCCGACGATGCCAGACCAACTGCAACAAGCAGATGCTGCCGCCTTGCAATTGTACACAACTGCTGCAGCGCGCCGCACTGAAATGTGGTCCGCACAAAGAGTTGTCCATGTTGGTACATGGGCGACCTCGGCCGTTTGAGGACGCAATCACATGCTCATTGTCCATACGCATCCGATTCCTGGCAAACACTTGGCTGCTTGCAGCAGCTGTTCAAGTTGAGCTGAGCCGTTGCAGGCTGCAGTAGCTGGGACAACAGCACAGCCTGCCACCAAACGGGTACTTTATCAACATCACATCACACGCTGGCACAACTGGCCTTCTGTACATAGTCAACAGCGAAGCTCACAATCACAGACAGCAGCACACTGCCATTGCAGAAGCTCTGCAGCCGCAGCAGATCAGCAAGGCCATCATGAGTGTGACAATCAATCGGATTGATGGCAATCTACCGCTGTGCTGCTCATTCACGCAGTGGCAGTGTACCGCCAAACGCTGCCCTCAACCCGTACCCCTGCAAGGGCAACCACCACTTCTGCTAGCGCCACCCGCGCACACAAACTGCGCACTGCTTCTGCTGCCGCCCTACAGCTTCCTGCCCCGAAGCCTGCTGCCCTGCTGCATGTCCACCGTTGCCCCAGCACCCAGCCCACTGCGCGCGTAGTCGTGCCCAGGTCTCGCAGGCGTTGCTGGACTGCCCGGCTGCCGGGCAGTCGGACTGCTTGGCTGGCTGATCTGCTGCTGCAGCAGCTGCTGGGGCTGCATCTGTGTTGCAGCTGTGTCTGTTGGGGTCATGTGCGTGCCTGCAAGGCTGCCTGGCAGCACCTGCTGCTGCTGCTGCATCAGCTGCCGCGCTAGGATCAAGTCATGCACCTGTTGATCGTTTGGCGTCCACGCCACGATGCGAACAAACTTGTAATCAAGCGCCGGAGGCTGCAGTGCACGATGCTGTGTGACACCTGGACTGGCAGGGCTGTACTGCTGCGTCGCGTCACCCTGCTGACCATGTGCTGCTGCTGGCGGTGACGGGGTCCGGATCAGGTGCCTGCCTCCCGGGCTGCCTAGCAGCATCAGCTGCTGCGGTTGCTGCTGCTGCTGTACAAACTGCGCCAGCTGCTGCTGCTGCTGTAGTAACTGCGCCAGGTGCTGCTGCTGTGCCAGCTGTGCCAGCTGCTGCCTGAGCAAGGCTGCACGTGCCTGCTCCTCTGGTGTCATTGTTATCATGCAACATGTGCTCTGAGCAGATGCTGGCTGCAGTGCTTGATGCTGTGCACCACCTGGACTGGCAGGGCTGTACTGCGGCATTGCGTCACCCTGCGCACAGTCTGCTGCTGCTGGCGGTGACGGAGTCCGGATCAGGTGCATGCCTCCAGAGCCGCCTGGCATCATCATCATCATCTTGTACAATCTGCTGCTGCTGCTGCTGTACAAACTGCGCCAGCTGCTTCTGCTGCTGCTGCTACTGTAGTAACTGCGCCAGGTGCTGCTGCTGTGCCAGCTGTGCCAGCTGTGCCAGCTGCTGCCTGAGCAAGGCTGCACGTGCCTGCTCCTCTGGTGTCATTGTTATCGTGCAACATGTGCTCTGAGCAGATGCTGGCTGCAGTGCTTGATGCTGTGCACCACCTGGACTGGCAGGGCTGTACTGCGGCATTGCATCACCCTGCGCACAGTCTGCTGCTGCTGGCGGTGACGGAGTCCGGATCAGGTGCATGCCTCCAGAGCCGCCTGGCATCATCATCATCATCTTGTACAATCTGCTGCTGCTGCTGCTGTACAAACTGCGCCAGCTGCTTCTGCTGCTGCTGCTACTGTAGTAACTGCGCCAGGTGCTGCTGCTGTGCCAGCTGTGCCAGCTGTGCCAGCTGCTGCCTGAGCAAGGCTGCACGTGCCTGCTCCTCTGGTGTCATTGTTATCGTGCAACATGTGCTCTGAGCAGATGCTGGCTGCAGTGCTTGATGCTGTGCACCACCTGGACTGGCAGGGCTGTACTGCGGCATTGCGTCACCCTGCGCACAGTCTGCTGCTGCTGGCGGTGACGGAGTCCGGATCAGGTGCATGCCTCCAGAGCCGCCTGGCATCATCATCATCATCTGCTGCTGCTGTACAAACTGTGCCAGCTGCTGCCTGAGGAAGGCTGCACGTGCCTGCTCCTCTGGCGCCATTGATGTCATGCAACCTCTGCTCTGAGAAGACGTTGGCTGCAGCAGTGCCGGATGCTGTGCAGTGCCTCGAATGGCAGGGCTGTTCTGCTGCACTGCAGCAGCCTGTGCATGAAATGCTGGCTGTGGCTGAGTTGCAGCCAGGTTGGGTGCAGTTCTTGGAGTCCTTGGACAGGTGCTGTTGTTTGCTGTTGCTGCTGCTGCTGCTGCCTGCAGCTGGTTTGTTGAGGGAGGGGACACGCATTGCTGCTGGTAGGACCCATCTGCTGCTAGCCCATGCGTTGGGTCACTCTTGGGGTCCTCCGACAGATCTATGCAGATATCATCATCATCATCATCCCATCCAAGCGCAGCTGAGGGTGCAGCAAAGCGCTGCGCGTCACCCCCCGATGAACCTACTGCTGCTGCTGCTGCCTGTGCGCCAGCGTCTGCTGGGGCCCTGTATGGTGGCGGTGTGCTGCTGTTGATCCTGCAGGAAGCTTCAGCATCCAGCTCTGCCGCTGCTGCTGCTGCTGCATCACTGAGCGGCGCTTCCTGGGTGTCAATGAGCCTGGCGAAACTGGCGCAGCTCCTGCTGCTGCAGCACTGCCAGCTGCCGTACACACAGTCAAACCCTTGTTGTTGGAAGCTGATCCCAGATGTGATTGCTTTTTCTGAAACACAGACTTGCGTGCTGCTGCTGCATCTACTCCTGCCAGCAGTTCGCGGGCTGGCAGGTTCTCAAAGACGGCGTGAGCGTTGGCGGGCACAACGCAGTGAGCGTAGCTTGAGCCAGGGCAGACTACTGGTGGCTGTGGTGGCTTTGGTGGCTTTGGGCTATGTGACCCTATGCGGCGGCTGTTGGTGCGAGCGGCCCTTGGGGCGGAGGGGCTGCAAGGTCCTGCTGCCGTTGCTGCTACCCAGTGCATCATGGGGCTGGCTACTCGGCGGCTGTGGTGTACGCTTGGAACGTGTGGCACAGATGAGCCAGAAGCGGCCCTGACCGCTGCTGCTGCTGCTAGTGCTGCTGCTGCTGCGGGGTCCGTTGTTACGGGGTCTGTTGTTGGGCTGTCCAGCAGCTGGCTGTTGTGCTGTGTATCCAGAGTGCTGGAGCGTGGTAGGCCTGGTGAGGTCCCTGCTGATAGATAGATAGATAGATAGATAGAGGGGTCACACGGTGTGTTCATGCGGCATACGCCACCACAGACACCTGGTAAAATAGGAAGCTGCAAGCGGCTCAGCTCGGGCTGTCACTCTGAGGTTTTAACCCCAGAAAAACCTCTGTGCGTAAGGTATGACATTGGTTATGCTAGCATAACCGTCTTCCTTACGACACGCAATTTGGCTGCACTCTGGGAATCTTCGGGCATGAATGCAGTATTCTAATCAGTGTTGGTGACAGCAGTCTATACATCTTTCAGTGTAGAGGGCAGGCTGAACATGCTTCGCTGACCCAGCAAAATGCTGATACAGACGCAAAGGCAGCACATGTGTAAATATCAGTAGTGTGCTGGCTTTTGAGAGCACTGCATGTCATCAGCATGAAGCAAGTATGCACTGATGTCAATACTCACCCAACAGCCTGGCAGCGTAACTGCCTCGTGCTGACAGCATGCAAAGCAAGCATGCAAGCAGGTGTACATGTGGAAAGCAGGTCAAGCAATAACACACAATTGTACATGGCATCATCTGCGAATCACCCGTAAGCCATTGCCTCGCAAGACAGTGTGCCAAGCAACAAATGGCTGACATGTGAGCAGCTGGTTCCTACACCGACTAGGTATTCTAGCGGTAGCAGCAAAATCTGCCAGCGCATCCCAAAAGGCACCAACTGCTGCGCGCACAGCAACTTGTTCAACTAGTACAGGCACACTCAGCCTGCGCGAAACCGCCCAAGCAGCTCTGCGGCCAAGATCAAAAGCGTGTATTGCAGCTATACACACCATGTCCCAGACAAGCTGATGCATGTCAATGTGAGGGGCACAAGCCAGCCACAAAGCGCTGCACGGCAAGGTTGCCCCTGCTGCCAGCATATGAAATGCTCTAAGCTGACTTTCCACCTCACGTCGAACAGCAACAGCTACCGGACAGGTCCAAAAGTGATGCTCCACGCCTGGTCCCACAACTGAACATGCTGCACACCACGTGGTGAGGTGCATACGCTGCGCAGTAGGGAATGCATTCAATGCCAGACGCCATGCTGCCTCTTTGTAAGTGTTAGCCACTCTGATCTTCCCCTGCTGATACTCGCTGCACCACTGGGCTGGCTGCCTGGTGGCTGTTGTACATGCCAAACATGCCTGCTGGCCCTGCTGCTGCTGCTGCAGCAGCAGGGTGCCCAGCTGGCCAGTCACTGTTGTACATGCCAGGGATGCTGGGCAATGGTTGACCATGGGTTGCTGCTCCAGGTGCTGTTGCTGCCGCTGTGTGTCCAGGCAGCCAGTCATGGTTGTAGGTGCCAAGCATGATGGGTGATGTCAGACCACCCTCTGCCGCAGCTGCTGTTGCTGCTGTTGCAGCCTCTTGCATCTCAAGCAAGTCGGCAAAGAGCCCACAACCAATGCGCACGCTGGCCAATCGCGCAGAAGGAGTGCCAGTTGTTGCCATGGCAGTGGGTGCTGGCCCTGCTGCTGCAGCAGCAGCAGGCTGTCCAGCTGGCCAGCCACTGTTGCACATGCTAGGCGATGGTTGGCCATGGGTTGCTGCTCCAGCTGCTGCTGCTGTTGCAGCCTCTTGCACCTCCAGCAAGTCTGCAAAGAGTCCATTACCAATGCGCACGCTGGCCAAGCGCGCAGAAGGAGTGGCAGCCATTGCCACGACCGTGCTTGCTGGGGCTGCTGCTGCTGGCGTCACGTTGCCAGGGTAGCCACTGTTGCACATGCCAGGGATGCTAGGCGATGGTTGGCCAGGGGTTGCTGCTGCTGCTGCCATTGCTGCTGCTGCAGCCTCTTGTACCTCCAGCAAGTCTGCAAAGAGTCCGTCATCAATGCGCACGCTGGCCACTCGAGCAGAAGGAGAGCCAGCCATTGCCGTGGCTGTGGGTTCTGCGGTTGCTGCTGGCGCTGCGTTGCTAAGGTAGCTGCTGCTGTCCACCATCCCAGGAATGTTAGCAGGCAGCGAGCCAGCTGCACCAGCAGGTGCTGCCATACTGAAAGTGCTTGCAGGAACCTTAGTGTGCTGTGAATGGGCACACCCTCTGCGTTGCCGGGGCCAGGAGTTGGAGTTGTGGCCTGTGGTGCTGATGGTGCTGCTCCTGCAGCCAAGCTGGGTACAGGTGCAGCGATGGCGCCGCCAGCCGATGGTGCTGCTGGCGTTACTGGTGCTGCCGCTGGCGCTGTGTTGGCAGCATGCTCATAGGTGCTCAAAGGCAGTTGTTTGGGGTGGTAGTAGACCTCTGCGAGCTTGCCATCAGGCAGCTGGATCATCCATGTAGGACGGCCCATGGTAGGGCTGCCGTTGCCTGCAGGACCAGGCAGCACAAGAGCATACAACCAGAAAGCTTGAGTGAAGATTGGCTGTACCCGCATACTCTGCATAGAGGCAGCTGCCAGTCACACCACCTTGTTGCCAGGGAAGGCTGCTACGTAGTACGTACTCGCTCTGCACAGAACCCCTTGCATTGTACATGCGTGCTACAACATAGACTTGATATATGTCGACATGTTCAGGCCTTATGCTGTGCATCTTCATAAGATTGTTCAAAGCACTTCTCACCTAGAGCATGACTGTCAGTTGTGCTGTATGAACATGTGCCCTTCATGTGGTACACTCTCAGCAAAAACTGCTGTGCAAACTTGCATTCGCCGCATGGAATCGTTGGCTCGCACAATGGTTCACTGCAGACCAGTGGGGAGACAGCATATATGGCACTGCTGCTGCCTGAGGTGATGGCTGTCAGGTGCTGTTCATAGTCGCCTAGCAACAGCAGGTCCCCCATCGAGTTGAACCTTGTAGTCCGTGTGCTGTAATTGTCATCTGTGGTCGGTGCGTTGATGAAGTCCGGCAACAGCGCGTCCACGATGCTGACTAAAGTTGCCATTGTCCCGAACGGTCTGCTGCACTCGACAGCAGCAACCCGCCAGGGAGCCAAGTCGAGCCTGCTGCTCTACTACGACATCTTGAACAACATGTAGTTTGCAACTGCAAGCAACTTCGACGGTGCTGCCCTTCACGTGAAGCGCAGTGCCCGCCAAAAACAAGCTATGCCAACATCTGCGTGAACTTGCTACCCTGGATACACAACTACAACTTAAAGTAGCCAGTCACTTCAAAAAGAGAATTGTTGACGTATTGGAGAAGTCACTAACAGCCTGAGCCATGTCATGTAACAGCCAGGCCTGCTCAGCTGCCTTATGCAGCAACCCTGCTTTTTGACCAGGAATGCCTGGCTGAAGCATGTCAAGCGCGCCAGCGTCGTCACACCACAAAACAACCAATAGTCGGGCCCTTTTATTGCCGATTATCCCAATGTCCCGCCGCCTGCGCAGCGCAACTTGCTGATCATCATGATGATGCGGAAGTTGCAATGCTGTATCACTGCCACCAAGAGCTCACGAAGTGTGGAACCGCCTCAACTTGCATGAGCTATGCATTCCAATGGTTGATACTTGCTCAACACGACCATTGCAGCAGCCACACAAGGACAGGCCTGGAACTGCACGCATTTGTTGCGCACCACCAGACAGCACAAGCACCGTGCTTGGAGTCCTCCCATCACATCGTGGAGCACTTAATCTGCTTCACCTGAACATTACGTAATGATGCCCCCCACATGCACTCAGGCCTCCCCTCACTCTGCAAAGCGCAAGCTGTGACAGCACAGCAACTGCTACCCGATGGTAGCACTGCTGCGGAAGGACACCACTTGACAACCCACACCACTCAAATCTTCTGCAAGCCAAGCACTCCCCGCAAACTGTACAGCTCTGGCAGAGCATCACCATGTGCATCTACCTTTGCCCTCTACTCCGCATCCCTGTGCCTGGAAAGGCTCCACATCTCTGTGTCTGAAATGCGGCAGCCAGCCCCCAGGCATAAGGCGCCTTGCACATTCCTTGACAACCACTACACTCCCATGCCTGGCTCTCTCTCAATAGCCAGCAGCGCTGCAGCTAGCAATATGCAGAATCTACTGCTGCTGCTGCCACAGTGCGCCTTGCCTCAATGCATTGCACCTTTCTCTTCTGCTGCATGTGAAGCTTCTACCTGCTGCTGCCAGTGTTGCAACAAGCTCCAGCTGCTGCACTGTTGGCTATGCTGCTGCATGGTTGCTGCAGTGCGTGCTGGCTGGCTGGCTTTATGGTTGCTGCAGTGCTGCTGCTGCATGGTTGCTACAGTGCTGGTTGGAGCAGCTGCCCTGCAAACGCGCCCCACGCTGCTGTCATAGCTCCACCATTTCCTGCAAGAGCTGCTGCAGCGCGTCTATGATCTGCTGCCGCAAACTCTCCGCAACACCCCTATACAGCTCCTGCACGCATTGCAGCAGAGATTGCACAACATACGAATGAGCGCCCGAGCAGACACAGCCTGCTGCTTGATCAGCTGTTGAGCATGTTGCACAGCTGCTGATGCGCGGCGGCCAACCTGGCTGCTGTAGCACCCATGACACAGCAGTTGCAGCCAGCCTGTTGCAGTTCGCTTGTGAAACTCCACGCTTGAGGCCATCCCCGCCTGCCTGGCTGCAAGCCTGCATGCTGCCGGCCACACATGTGGTATTGCAGGACACATCTTGTTGTGTATCAAGGCTGTTGCTGTGTTGGACACTCACCCGCTTGTCTAACTCCCCAACAGCGTCTGCTGTGACGGTGAGAACGTACTCGTCAGGCTCGCTGTGTACGGCAAATTCGTCTAGCTGCAGCGTGCCCTTGTACTGCAGGTGACGCAAGCAGTACATAGCGCAGCGCAATGTCAGATAATCTTGCAGGATTGTAAGGTGCACACTGCCAGCACAGCAGGCTGAGCTACACGACAATCACAACTGAAACATACGTAGCACACAATCAAGGCATCAGGCTGCTGCTCACTATCGAGTGGAGACCACCATATGCAGCCATGCTCGGAGCAGAAAGGCCACATCCATCCAGCAGCTGCATGTCACACGTAGCATGCCAACGCTGTTGCACCTGCTCCTGCTGATTGTCCTGCGACTGCTGCGGTTGCTGCAGCTGTGTTCTGTACCTGCTGCTCGCCTGTTTCCTCTGCTGCCTGGCTGCTGCACACCTGCTCTGCATCATCATCTGCTTGCGCCTCCCACTTCATAGTGATCTTCAAGTCGTACATAGCTAGCTTCTTGTTGCCCTTGCGAATGGACGTAGTGGCCTGGATGCAACACGCCACACACACCAGGTGCATGCGGGGCAGGCACGTTCATGAGGCTGCGCAACGTGGCCTTGTTCATGATGCATGATTCATGATTAATGATTCATGATGCACGCGGCAGCATTTGTGCAACTGCAACTCTGCACTGACTCATAGCAAGCACTGCAACTGTCCTGCTGTGCACAGCAGCGCAGGGCGGTCGCTTCAAAGCGTACAGACCCCTGTCCTGCGAACCATGACGTCACGTTGTCAACGATTGACAAGCAGCCCAGCTGTCGTGCTCCTATCTATAGAACCCCCAGCATCATGTGCTGCCTCTCATGCTGCTCTGAAAGCTGCCTATGGCCTTAAACCACTCGTTGCGCTTGCTGCTGCTTCAGCCAAGCCACCTACAGCCTCAACACCGCAGCATCAGCTGCAGATGTGTTGTCATTCACAAGATGAGCATCAGCTGCAGAAAGCGTTGATGCTTTGGCTTGAATGGGTGGTATGATAATGATGATGAGCATCAGCTGCAGAGCCTTACCTCCCCTACTACATCTGTGACCTCGCTGATGCGCAGGTTGCCTGCCTCTGCTGCTGGTATGGCTGGCAACAGCTCCTGTAGCCGCTGCTTTGTCCACTCTAGCCTGTTCTTCTCTTCCCAATGCCAGCCGTTTACGTTCTTGCCATCATCCCTGTGCTGTACTAGCCACCGTGGATCCCTTTCCTGCACAGGTGAGCAGGGGCAGCACGCAACAAATTTGATGGCTGCAGGGCCATGAATGCCTAGCTGTGACACGCTGCTTGACGTCTCTACTACAATTGCTGGACAAGCTGTAGGCAGCTGAAAGCCGGATGAAAGGTGCACTGCAGGACAACAAGTTGCTGCTGCTGCTGGTGCTGCTGCTGTAGCGGTTGCTGGTGGCCATGTGCAAGTGAAACTGTTCAAAGACCAAGAATCGTATATATATCAACGTGTGACGTATGATTTGACGCTTGCTGACAAGCTGCAATCATTAAATTGCGCGTCTAGCCAGAGCACAGTTCTAGAACTGCTTACATCCCACTTCGCCATACTGGTAGGGCCTGTCAGCTGTCTGATAGCACCAAGTTAGAAGGTAGACGACCACACAAGTCAAATTGAGCTGGATCGCAGCAGCAAGTATGGTGTCGGGTGGCAACCTAACTGGTAGCAGTGCAGGCAGGCAAAACAAGGCCGATATCGTGTAAGAGGCAGAAGATAGACCGCTTTCTGCCTGTTCGCTCCTATTCAACAAATTTGTGGTTTGGCTCTGACATGTCAGGTCTGACCCCCTGTCTCCTGGTCAATTTTCAGCTTTGCAAGCCTGAAAACATGCCTACACCTGACATGGGTGCATGTTTGGTGTGATGTCGACTTGCAGGAAGAAGCAGAACAAACACAACACAACAACAGTCCTGCAGATAGCTTTGTGGCGGGAGGGCCTCCTTCGCTTGAGTCAACTTGGATCAACTTACGCAAACATCTTGGATATGGAGCTTGTTCTTGACAGTGTGCATGAGAGTGTGCTGGCTGGCATAGTGTCGCTGCTTGACGTTCGGTCTCGAGTGTGCTTGATGTGCTGCAGTCGGGCACTGCACACATTCCTCGATCGCGTGGAGTACTGGAGCCTTCTAACATTTGAGGAGGAGGCTGGCGAGGACTGCTACCACATGAATGCAACAGCCCTACTCAGCGTCCTCAAACGGTCCCACGGCAAGGCCCACACTATCCAGCTAGCCAGGTGTGTACTAATTGTGCTTGAGAAAGTTTCCTGTGAGCTTCAGTAGTGGGTGGGTTATGACCAGCCAGTCAATGACGTGAGCTTATGGCCTGCTCTCCGCAAGCCCACCTCCCGTTTACCAGCAACCTCTGCTGCTGTCCGCTGCACCGGAGATTTATAGTTGGGTCATGTTGTACATGCCGGCGGTACTTCGTCAGCTGCTCACCCAACTGGGCAAGGGGGACACTCTGGCGCTCATGGCGCTGCTGCTAGCACCACTATTCAGACAGCTGGAACTTGCCCCCCATTCTGTCATTGCAGCAGATTTGCTGATGACATAGGCACGGTGTGTCTCTCTCACTCACTGCAGGTCTGAGGAGGCGCGTCAGGCAGAACGCCAGCGGCGCTTCAGTGATGGTTACAAGTACGACCAAGTGCTACCACACACCAAGGGCCTGCGCGCGCTGGCGCTAGCAGCCATGTGCCCCGCGCTGCGACAGCTCTCCATCGACGAGCGAGCCAGTTGCGTAGGAGGCATGACAAACGACCTGGCACGTGCGCTGGCAGTGCACTGCAAGCAGCTGTCAGTGCTGGAAGTCTACTTCCAGCGCTATAGCCTGCCTAGCGAGCTGTTCACTGATGAGGGCTTGATCGCACTCAGTGAAGGCTGCAAAGGCCTGCAGCAGCTTACGCTGCACAACTGCGACCGCGTCTCTGACAGGTGCGTGGAGAGTCGGTAGATGTGGTGGTGGTTGGCGCTGTGGACAGCTACAGCAATGCGCAGCCAGGGCTTGCATGTGTGCAGTGCAGATATGCAGAATCTGATGGCTTTGCTGTGAGAGATCATGCGGTGCGCGGTGTGAACCATTGCATTCAGCAGTTCCCAGTGCTTTGGAGCATGAGGAATTGTATGCGGCGTTCTCCCTGCTGACCTGGTGCTGTTGACCCGGCTCCCTGACTGCAATGCACACATGTGCTGACATCAGCGAATGTTACTTGTCTTGTGGTGCTCATCAAGAACCTCAACACAACATGTGAATTGTGTATGGTGCATGTTTCAAGCCGGCGCACTCACTTGCACTGTACTTGCTTGTCACTTACCTGCCGCTTTGCTTGTCACCTGCCTGCTGCAGGTCGATGTATGCGGTTGCTGCCAACTGCCCCAGCCTAACTGCCATCACGCTGGGCGGTTACAACGAGCACGTCACTGACGGCGGCATGACAGTGTTATTTGACTCCTGCAAGCAGCTCAGACGCGTACAGCTCAGCAGCAAGCTACTCAAAGTAACAGACAGCAGCGGCGTCAGCCTAGCAGCCAACTGCCCTCGCCTCACAAACGCCAAGCTCACAGGCGCGATGACAGATACGACGATCAAGCAGTTGGCGCTTTCCTGCAAGCAGCTACGCGAGCTCGATCTGCACCGCAGCTACAGCGTGAGCTGTGAGGCGTTGCAGGCGCTGCTAGAGGCGTGCCCGCAGCTGTCGAAGCTGGTGCTGCCGCAGCAGCTTGAGGTTGGCAGTGTGGTGCAGGCGATGCGCAGCAGGTGCTGCAGCGTGAGCATGCTTGAAGAAAAGCAGCTGCAAGTGCTGGCGCTGCAGTATTGATCGCAACACTTGTGCTGCAACACCTGTGTTGCTGGGCAAAGCATGCGTGCAAGTGGTGGTAGAGCAAGCAGCTGCAGCATGGCGGCATGGTGTGCGTGTCGCAGAGGTGTCGCAGCTGCAGACGCGGTTCTGCTGTGTGGATGGCTGTTGTTGTACGGCAGCTGCGTTACAGGCATTGGCATGCTAGCAGCAGCATTGCTGCGTTGGAGTGTAATCAGCAGCAGCAGCAGCAGCAAGAAGCGCTGGCACTGCTGCATTGAAAAGGGTTGCAGGCTACAAGATTGCATTGCAGCAGCCACCTATTGCATGCATATGAAATGCTGAGCTGGTGGTAGCAGTGATGGTCTGATGTCACTCAAAGCAGCACTGTTACCACAGCTCAGCAGTTCCCTATGCATGCAATTGGTGACTGCTGCTTTGCTGCTTATTGTGTGCGTAGCTGGTGAAACGTGATTTCGACTCAGGTGGCATTGCCGCAAGAGCTAGGCCATTGTGGTCGCTGTGACCTGCATGAATGCGTTTGGCAGCTCTGCTGTAGGTTGTATGCAAATAGGTCCGCACAGCTGCACCTTAGGTGTTGGCTGCTGTGGTGCAGCAGCAGCAGCAGCAGCAGCAGCAAGGAACAAGCTGTTGGTGCAGCGGTGCAGCAGCTGTTGTCACACGGTGACTGCAGGAGTGCGTGTTTTTGGCAGCTGCTGGCAGGTGTGTGCTGCGGCAAGCACGTTTTGCGGCAGGTGGTGATGCATATGTGCAAGGCCTTCGGCAAGGTGAGGGCCGAAGTTTTGTGAACTCAGACCTGCTTTGCAAGCTATGCTGCTGCCTGTGTTGCAGCACAATGGGCATATATGCTGCCTTGGCGCAATCGAGGTTTCCTTATGTCAAGCATTGCTGTAGTATTACATGGCCCTGGTCGGGGTGCATCGTTGAGATGTGTCAACTAATTTACAAGGCATTGTGGTGCATCTCGCGCGCTGCAACAGGTCCAGTTTTGTTAGAGGCTGTTTGTATCTTAGCAGTGTGTTTTTCTTGGCAGGGTAGCAGCTGGCTGCTATATGTACACTGCTCGTTTCAAGGACTGTTGGAGGCAGAGTGTTGCATGCTCAGCATTGCATTGCCTGCATCTTTGAGTGTGTTATGACGTGTTTGACTGACAGTGTTTGACTGACTGCTGGACTTGGCCCATGTCACTAGCTTGGCTGACAGTGAACAGAAGTGTTGACGTGACAGGCATGGCTAATGGCAAGCCATGCCTCTTGCCTTGACTGCTTAAGTGCTGCACCTGTGTGCTGGAAGCAGTAGCTGCTTGTTGTGTGGCCTGCGCTTATGTGTCGCTGTGGTTCTCACAAACCCAATGCTCTCGCAAGAGCTGCGGCCAACCGTGCTCACATTTTGCCACTTGCTGGCGACCGCAGCTGTACCTGGTTGCTGTGCTTTTGTGATCTGCGAGCTTGATGCATGCAGGGGCGCTTGCACCCTGATGTGTTGCATTGTATGTTATTCATGAATATGTTTGGCTATACCCGCCCTTTGTATGTGTCGCAGATCTTCCTGCATGTCTGCATGTGTTGTTTTCAATCTCTGTATGTTTGCCGCGTCTTTCTGCGCAAATTTCCATGTTTTGTGGTGTTTGTTGCGCATTCTGTGTCCGTTCAGTGGGCTTAGCATGTTCTATACAACTTGGAACCTAGGTTGGGTGGGCAGCCGGAACTGGGTGGGCTGGTGTTGGGCTTGCCAGTGTTACACCAGTGGTACTACTCAGTGGGCTGGTGTTGAGCTTGCCAGTGTTACACCAGTGGTACTACTCCGTGCATGTCGTGGTATGATTGTCGTGTCATCATCATCATCATGTTACCCATGATTGTCGTGTGTGGCAACTCTCTGACAAGGTGACGTAGAGCACTCAGTGACTGCTGCACGCCAGACAATGTGACGTCTCAGGGGCAACTCTGCTGCACCAGCTCTGCAGTGCATGCGGCGGCCGCTGCCTGCATGAGTCATGGACTCTGGAGTCTGTGTACTATATCTGTCTGTTTGTTTGTGTTATTGTCATCCTTGCCTTCCGCAGTGTGAGCGGCATGTGATTGTCTGTCTGGGGTCGGTTATTGCAGCACCTCACGTTAGAGCACAATGCATGCTGCCGTAGCGTGTCCAGGCATGTCATGTTGCATCAGCTGCTCAGCAGCTGGAGTGGAGTGCTCAGCACAGTCACGCCACGGTGGCGCACCCTGCCGTGCTGCTGGTGCCAGCACACCTAGTGAATTAGGAGGGGCGCGTGTTCTATGGTGGCTGGGAATATTGCTTGCCAGTCTCACATTCCTGAGTGTCTGCAGTACTGCAGTTTCTTGCTGAAATGGTGAACTGACAATGAATTCCCTTGGCAGGTGTCAGGTGATACACATCTGCAATGTAACCTCCGCTACGCCATCCAATGCCTTTCATTGTTTCGGTGACGAGGTCCCACGGTCGGTACGAATACACGAGGCTGGCTAAGCCCAAGCTTGCAGGGTGCCAGGCTGGCAGTTCAAAATCATTTTGACAGTGTCCAACGTCGCCATGTCAGCTTGTCACCAGGGTTTGCACCTACTGGCGCAGAGCATAGATAGCAGTCGTACGAAAGCTTTCTGCGCAAAAAAGCCGTGATCGCTTCAGGAATGCACACTGGCAGGGCCGCTCTTACATCACCCACGTACATGGCAGACGCAGCTATTGCCTGACCGCACAGCATGGCATTCCATCTACATCTTGAAAAATATTTCTTACGTTGGTCTCTTCTCCTGCCTGTCCCCTCCTGCTTGGCGTGTGCTGCTGCTCTTGTTGCTGCTGCTGCTGTAGGGCCTGCGTGTAGTGCTTGCAAGCTTACTGCCCCTGGTTAGCAGAGCACCGCTTGTATTTGGCATAGAAAGCTACCAGGTGTGTCCTGCAACAAATTTGCATGTAGCAACATGTATGCGCATAAGTACTCGCCGCGGTTGGCACTATAGATTGCCATGCGCTGCAAGTGCTTGCACACCCGCAGAAGGTGTCCCTGTGATGCTTTTGAAAGGTGCAACCACTGATAAGTATAAATGTTCTGAAGTATATCTGGTCACAGACTCAGCAGTGCTGCATGCCGTGGCACTGCTCGCCAGCAACTCCACTGCCTTTTTGGCACTGTAAACCGCCGCAGATCCAGCACCATTCTGCAGGCACCTCTCCCTCCCCATGCCCATCGCTCTTTGCCAGTCCACACTAATCGTCTAAATAACCAAAACCTGATATCTTTTCGATTTCTGGTCTGGTTCGTCTGCCTCAGAATGCGCCAGTGGAGCGTGAGGCGGTGCTGCTGGGGGCGCTGGCGGCTGTCGCAGCACAGCAGGCAGCAGTGCAGCGCAGCCAGGCTGCAGCAGCAGCAGCAGTTGAGGCAGCACTGCAGGTGGTGACACGACTGATAGGTGAGAAGTCTATGATGCAACATAATCAACAGTGATCAGCAGCGCTTGCATAGCTTAGCTGCCTGCAAGTGCAGGTATGCTGCAATCACGGTAAGGAGTAGAAGCAGAACTGGGAACACAGTGCTCAAGGGATGGTTACACTGCCAGCTGATACTCCACGTCATTTTGGTATTACTTGCTGCTGTTTGCTTGCACATAGCTCTGCTGTCTGCTTGCACGTAGCTCTGCTGTTTGCTTGCACATAGCTCTGTTGTCTGCTTGCAGACAGCTTTGCTGTACATGCTGATACTGCTGTCACTGTGGAATCCAATGAAGCTTGCTGATTCTGTGTTACCGCGCAGGCTCATACCTATACCAGTGGCCCACGCAGCGCACGAAGACGCACGCAGCGCTTGCTCAGCTGCTCATTGCAGCGGACGCTGCAACAGACAGCACACCGACAGCAGCAGCAGCAACACCTGCTGGCGCTACCGCTGCTGCTGCTGCTGCCGGTTCATCCGGTAGCAATGCAGGTGGTGGTGGTGTGCTGCTGGGAGGTGTCATAGGCAGCCTAGTGAGGGAGCTGCTGGCTGCGACACTCAAGCAGCTGACGCCTCAAGAGGTAGGGTGACAAACATTATGTCTATTAGGCTGTACTGTTTTCAACAAGTCTGGCGGTCATCGTCTAGCTGCCGATACATACCAGCATCGTATGTAGCACACTGTTGTAAGAGCAGTAGTAGGTGTAATCTTACGTTGCTGGGTGTGGCGGTAGTGCACGGGCCCCATCATCATGCAGCAACGACCGTCATGTTGCACGGTCCATGTCTGCCACCAGCACCCGCACACATCCTCCACCCGCAAAACTCAATCGCACTATTCATACTTCGCCTCTTGCCCATCACTATCGCGATGTGTTTTGCAGTTGGAGGAAGGCCCAACCATCATCACCAACATCTGCCATCAGCACATTCTCCAACCACAAAACTCAGTTGCACACGATTTGCACCTTGCCTCTTGCGTTACCACAACCACCATGTATCTTGCAGTTGAAGGTGGGCCCCATCATCATCATCATCATCATCATCATCATCATCATCATCAGCAGCAGCATCATCAGCATCATCAGCATCATCAGCATCAGCATCATCATCATCATCATCATCATCATCAGCAGCAGCAGCAGCAGCAGCAGCAGCATCAGCATCATCAGCATCATCATCAGCATCATCAGCATCATCAGCATCATCAGCATCATCAGCATCATCAGCATCATCAGCATCATTCCCACACACATTCTCCACTTGTGAACTCATATGCACTCACCTGGAATCTGGCTGGTGTTCATCACATTGTCATGTACCTTGCAGCTGGAGGCGGGCCCCATCATCATCACCAACAGCGGCGAGGCAGCGACAACTATATTGTGCAAGGATCCGTGTGTGTGCCACAACAACCACCCATCCACAAAACTCACTGCTATCCGTGAACTGCCTGTTGCTGTTCATCAATGCCGTCTACCTTGCAGTTGGAGGCGGGCCCCATCATCATCACCAACAGCACCACACAACGTCCATTTGTTCAAAAAGTGAAATGCAACACTTGCAACCTGCCTGTTGCTGTTCATCACAACCACCATGTTTGCAGTTGGAGGCGGGCTCCATCATCATCACCAACATCTGCCATCAGCACATTCTCCACCCACAAAACTCAGTTGCACGATTTGCACCTCGCCTGTTGCTCATCACAACCACCCTGCTTGCAGTTGGAGGATGGCCCCATCATCATCATCATCACCAGTGGCGAGGCAGCCACCCACACACATTCTCCACATGTGAACTCATATGCACTCACTTGGAATCTGGCTGATGTTCATCACATTGTCATGTACCTTGCAGTTGGAGGCCGGCCCCATCATCATCACCAACAGTGGTGAGGCAGCAACAGCAGCCACCAGCCCCTGGCAGATCTACAGCAGCATCTGGGCAGCACTGCTCGCCGCAACCACCACATACCATCAAGCCACAGCCACAACAGCAGCAGCACTAGCCACACCAGCCAGCACAGGCAGCACTGGTGCTAGCGCTGGGATGCAGCAACGGGATGGGAGTGCTGCTCTGCTACCTCCGCATCTTGCTGGCATGCTGTTTGATGCGCTGTTGGAAGCATGCTTGGGCGGGCTGCATCCTGCTGCTGTGTATGTGCTCGGCAGCAGCTGGGACCTCGCTGCTGCTGCTGGGGTTGCAGATGCTGCAGAAGCACAAGCAGCTGGTGCAGCAGCAGGGCAGGGGCTGGATCCAAAGGTTGCTGCCTCACAGCGGCTTGCAGAGGCAACGCAGGGCCTGGGGTTGGATGGCCCTGCTGCACCAGCAGCAGCAGCAGCAGCCGGCAATCGAGCCAAGAAGAGAAGCAGGGAAGGTGACACAGCAGCAGCAGCAGCAGCAGGGGCTACAGGCAGCAGCAGCAGCAGCAGGTTGAGCAGCAGTACGCCTTTGAGGGGCAGCCTAGCCGCTGCTGGTATGGGGCGACATGCATTGGGTGCTGTTGCTGCTGCTGCTAGTGCTGCTGCTGCTGATGGTGGTGTTGGTGCTGGTGGTGCAGAGGTTGGCGGTGGCGTGCAGTGTGATGCCTCTGTGCTGCGCGGCTTGCACGACCTGTCAGGTGAGAGCAGGCAGGCACGCAGCCAAACATGCATACTGGTTGATATTGTTTTCTAAAGCCAGGGCTTGCAGTAGACATGCCGACTGCTAGCAGTTGCATTTGCTACTGCTGGATATTTGCGTTTGTTGGAAAATATGTTACACGCTGGTGCCCCCTGCACTGGTGTTTGCACTGCTACTGATGACTGCACGCTGCTCATGAACACTTCTGTTGTTTGATTACGTGTTGTTGCCTTGTTTCTATCTGCTTTTTATGCCTGTTGCAGCGTTCATGTCAGACCTGCTAAAGCAGCTAGGCCCTCAGCCATTCTCCCGCTGGGCCTACCCCCTGTCCCTGACCATCGTAGCAGCAGCAACGCTGAACCCTGGCCTGTATGGCCTGTATATCCTGGCTGCTACAACCCTAGATCTCTGCAGTAAAGCCGGCCTGCTTGAGGCAAGCAGCAGCAGCAGCAGCAGTGCAATGTCGCAAGCTCTCCCAAAAGCGTCGGCAGCATCGGCAGCAGCATCAGGCATGCCAGGCGACAGGGCGCTGCAGCAGCAGCAGCAGCTGACAGAGCTCTATGTGAACTTCCTACCTCGGGTAGTTCCCAGCTGTGAACTTCTGAGTGAAGAAGGCCAGACGGCAGCACTCGAGCTGCTGCTAGGCCGTGCAGCACTGCCGCTACTGCCCAGCGATGAAAAAGTGCTGCCCTTATGCATGGCCCTACGGCTGGGGGTGCGTCATTCTGAAGCTGCTGCTGTTGCTGTGTCAGCGTTAGAGTCCTGGGAGCAGCAGCAGCCCCAGCAGCTGCAGGCGCTGCTGCCGCTGGTTGTACCGCTGCTGAATCCGTACCTGCAGGACTTGTCGGCAGTGCAACCTGCAGAAGATGCAGTGGAAGGAGCAGGATTCGAACCAGGGACCTCTGCAGCTAATGACAACCAAGATGACAGGCGTGCTCGAGGAGGTTCTGCTGGTGGCAGCAGCAGCAGCACTGCCAGAGGGGGCAGTGGGGTTGAGCAGGGTTCAGGTTCTGCTGCAGCTGATCAGGCCAGGCTGTACAGGTCAGAGAGGAGGCAGGCGCTGGCAGAGCGCAAAAGCAAGGGGGCAGCAAGACAGGTGCGCCTGCCAGCCTGCAAATGTGATGCTCATGTACCATCGGCATGCCACAACAGGGCCGCTCATGCTCTTATTGCTCCCAATGCTGCTCTGTGGTATGTTCTCTGCTGGTGACATCTTGTCAATCTGCCTGCTTAGCTTGTGGCGATAAACTGCATCGTATTGTCATCATCACGCTGCACTGACACACGATACGCTGTATGTGAACTGCAGGGCCTGGCAGCGCTGCAGCCTCGCATCCTGCTGTGGTTGGGGCGGCAGGGCGGCCCTGCTGCTGCTGCATTAGCCGCAGCAGCAGCCAACTCTAGTGTCCCTGGCGGTGCTGCTGCTGCTGGCGGTGCTGCTGGTCTTGTGTGGAGTGATGTGCCTTTGCTGGGCATAGCCACGCCGTTTCCTGCAGAGCATGGAGGGGGGCAAGTCAGTCTGGAGGTGCGCTTTAACAAGCTGAGGCTGCAGCGATTATCAAGTTGCTGACTGCATGATAACAGAAGTCGGTTGTGCTGTCATGACAGCGCATGTGCATGTCTGCCTGCGGTTGCAACCATCCTGTTTTGGTTGCAGTTCCTTGCACACCAGGTGCACTAGGTGAAAGTTCCAATGAAGCATTGCATTCCACTGCCCACATAGCGCCTGTATGTGCATACATACATGCATGCAGGTGTACCTTGACAGTCTGCTGCCGCAGCTTGTGGCGCTTGCTGAGAGTGACAGCAGCAGGGCGAGGCGCGTGGCTGCCTATGAGGGCTTGCACAGCGTTGCGCTGTGGCTGGTGGGGAACATGGCGCAGACGTCACAGCAGCGTGAGTGCAGTTCCTTTGTGTATTGCAACCTGGGTGTGACGCGACAGCGCGTGTTTATCGATATGTGCTGGATGGTCTTGAAACAGCATGAGTGCAGGTGTTGGAACATGTGGTGTGGGTGCACACAGTGTGCAATGCAATGTGCTGTGGGCGCTTGCACTATGTTATGCATGACGCTGACATCACAGCAGTACGAATGCAGGCAGATGGGAGCATATGAACATGGTCTCTGTCACAGTTGCCTCTAGCATTCAATTCAAAACCTCCCAATGTGCTGTTGCAACTGTGCTGCCTTTCAGTAAACAATTCATCTGTATCTGCCAGATTCTGCTGGTTGATGCCAACCCCCAAGAAAAGTATTCGTAACAGTCAAAATGTCAGACATTCCAACAGTCGAACCTCCTGAGCTGAACTGTTGTTGCCAACCATGCTGATGATCGCGTGGCAACCCCTGTGCTCCTGCTGCAGTGGCTGGCGCGGGTGGCAGCGAGCAGCATGCAGCAGCCAGCCAGTTTGCGGGGCTTTGCCGCAAGCTGTGGCCTGCGCTGCTGAGGCTGGCTGCGGGTGGTGATGCTGTGGCATGGCAGCTGTTTGGGGCTCTGCTGGACCAGATAGTGCACTGGTTGGCAAGGTACGCGTGTGGTCTGCTGATCCTTTGGGACAATTACAGTACAGTAATACACACATATGGTATGTCAAGTTGCAGGGCTTCACAGTAGGCCGTTGACATAGCGTGTGGCAGTGGTCTCGATGCCGGATTCTGCCCCATGCAATGCAGATGCTTCTTCCTGAGCACGCTTGCAATCCAGGCGCAGTGCACACGTCCTGCTTGTTTATGCGTACTAGTGCCGTCTGTGATGCTCAAGTCGTAGCCCTCACCAAAGTGTTGTTGTTCATCTACATCAGCTATCACATGACACATGGTACGTTGTCATCGACTGTGAACCTGCAGCACCTCTGAGCAGAGCCCTGATGGTGCTGCCAGCACTGCACTCATGGAGACGCTGCTGGACGCCTTGTGCGGCAGCAGCAGCAGCAGCAGCAGCAGCAGCAGTGATTCGCCACGCGCCGGTGAAACAGCAGCATCAGGTGGTGGTGCCCCTGCTGCTGGTGGCAATCCTGCAGTGGTGCAGCTGTCAGCGCTGCTGTACGGCACCTTTCTGAAGCAGGCTGTGCTGGCCACTGGCAGGTCCCACAGGGCAGCATCAGGTGGGAGCTATTTTGGGATTGCCAGCAATGCAAAACAGCAAAGATGCCACCTAGCAATGACGGCTTTGGCGTCATAGCTGGTACTCATGGCGTGCCAGCAATGCAAATCGGCACTTGAGCACACATAGCTGCAGCTCAACTGGCAGAGGGGTATGCTAACTGCCCTTGGGGCAGAGCACACACTGCATCCCGTGTCAAGCGATGCATGCGGCCTAGCTCCTCATGGCACCTTAGTGACTCACTTCTGCGCCTCTCTGCATGCTGCTGCCGCTGCTGCTGCTGCTGCTGTGGGTGTGGCGTAGGTGATGTGAGCCGCACTGGGCGCCAGCTGCTGCTGCGGCTGCTGGACAGGCTGGGGCGGCTGGGCTCAGAAGCACGCTCAGGCGCAGCAGAAGGCCTCACAGCATGCGGCAAGTGAGTGGATGAAAACTTTGATGACAGTGCGTGTTGTAATGAGCAGCGAGTAGTGTTATGTATTGCTGCGTGTTTTGGCGGCTTGGAGCAGAAGTGTGGTCAGCGCAGCAGAGGGAAGCGGCATGCGGTAAGTGAGTGATTGTTGGGGTTGGATGCTGTGACGAGCAGGGAATGTTTGTGTTGCTCAGAGGGATACTATGCTTGATGAAATTCGGTCTGTTTTGCGTGATGTTGCTGGCGGCGCTGAAAAATTGCGCAATGTGTTGTCGTTGACTGATGTATCCACTAAGTTGTTGCGTTTTGTTTCTGATGATATTTGGGGTAGTAGGGGGGTGTGCCGAGTGATATCTAGGAGCATTGCTGAGTATCTTGTCCAAGCTTGGGATGTGCGTAATAATTGCAAACACAATGGAGCAGTGCTCCCTCTTTCTTCCGCTCCTGAGGGGCGCGGGGCCGATGGCGTTGATGCTATGGCTTAATACTGCTTTCGCCATTTGAGGGGTTACACACTTTCAAGCACCGAGAGCGGCACAATTCAACAAGAGGCAAGACAGAGGAAAGGCGAAAGCAGCAGACAGGTGCAGGCACCGGCAGCAAAGGGAAGGCAGGGGACCAGCAATGAACAGGTCCCCAAACAAGCCTGGCGCAAGGGCGCGCAACGCAGAAACAGGCAACGCAGGCCTGCAGCAGAAACACTGCGAGAGCTGCAAAGCACCACACACTATGGGAAGCAACCAGCATCAGCACAGCTATCAAAGCTGCACGACAGCGCACCACTGTCAGACGCTGCATGGCAGCGGACATGACACTATGTAGGGGCAGCAGCGGGCAACACCATCTCGTTGCTGCAAGGCAGCATAAAACCATGAAACCCAGCGAGCGGCACAGGTTCGGCAGGTAGCGCGGCACGTTGTGCATGTTGCGCAACTGCTCTGCGGCAACTGACAACCAGTGGTCAGTCACCTGAAACCAGAGGCACCGCTAGCAACACAGCCACTGCAGCGCCACCACCCAGTGCACAATGCGGAACAGTAGCCACAAAAAAAGGGGCGGGAAGGGCGGGCGAGTTGCAGTTCGCATGAACAGCAACGAAACGTGCAGTGCTAGACGCCTGCGCATGCTAAGTGGCCTTCGGCAGCAGTGAGCTAATGACGTGTTTTGACTGTCACCTCACCCACTGCTTGCCTTTGACCAGGCAAGCAGGGATACAGCTACGCTGCATTAACCGCAATGAACAAGTCCATTGCACATTAATACTGCTTTCGCCATGACGATATAGATAGTGGGAAGGCTTGGCTGAGGCTGCTGTAACAGCTGGCGGGAAAATGCAAGGGCTGCAAGGACACAGCCAGGTGCGAGCCCGCTGCAATGCATGCAGCCTCCGGGAGCTGCCAGCTGTCAGCAGAGCAAACTGCTGGTCAGGTAGCCTCAGCCAATAGCCACATTGAAAAGACCAGTGGAACGGGAAGGGGGAGGGCTGCAAGCAGCAAGGCTTGCAGCCCACCTGGCCCGCCGCAACACGGCGCGCAGATAGAAGCCACAACACATGTGGCAGGCAAACAAACAGACGCACCCCAGCGCACACCACTAACGCAGCAAACGCTCACGCTGCCAAACCTACACCGCTGAATCCAGGGCTGGGGCCGACAACTGCTGCGAGAAGCAGCAGCAGAAGCAAACGCAAACCAAAACACACAACCACCAGCACAAACCACCACTGCAGCAAGCACACATGCTGCCAACCTTCAAACCTCTGAATGTGGTGCTGGGGCCGACAACTGCTGCAAGCAGCAGCAACAGCAAATCAAATGCTGAGCAGCAGCACGCTGTACACACGCATGCCCAACACGCAGCCTTTGCGCAGCAAACACCTAGCTGCGGGACCATCTGCAAGCTAGTGCTCGATGCGAACGGCTAGCAAGGGCCAGGAACTGTGGCGCCGAGCCATAGGGCCGGTGAGCGTCGAACAAGGCAGCTGGA